>JAQFXT010000176.1:0-64037 GCA_034683725.1 Strigamia crassipes
CAAATCTTTGAAATCCTGCAAATCTTTGAAATCCTGCAAATCTTTGAAATCCTGCAAATCTTTGAAATCCTGCAAATATTTGAAATCCTGTAAATCCTAAGAAATCCTTGTGAAATCCTTGTGAAATCTATGTGAAATCTTAAGAAATCCTTGTGAAATTGTAAGAAATTCTTGTGAAATTTTATGAAATCCTTGTGAAATTCTGAGAAATCTTTGTGAAATTCTAAAATCCATAGCAAATCTCTGAAATCCTCAGAAAATTTTTGAAATCTTACAAATCTCTGAAATCCTTAAAACCCTCAAGAATTTCAAGGATTTCAAAATCTCGTACGCTATTTTTTCGATTGGCGGCCTCCTCGGATTTTTAATCAGTACCGAAACTCAATTTAATTATTGTAATATTACTACATAGGATTTGCACAATTGCACGGGTATCCCGTCGGAATAATTGGCAATAACGGTGTTCTTTTTGCGGAATCAGCTCAAAAGGTCGACCGGAACATGAATTTATAACCAAAAAATAAAAAAAATAATAAATAAATTTTTTTATTTTATTCAGGGAGCACATTTCATTCAACTTTGCACAAAAAGAAAAATCCCTCTGATTTTCCTACAAAATATAACGGGTGATATAAAAATAATTTCTCGAGAATTTAAGTTAAAATAATCAAAACGTTTAGGTTTTATGGTGGGACGAGAGGCAGAGGCAGGCGGGATCGCAAAACACGGCGCTAAAATGGTTACCGCTGTCGCGTGCGCCGATGTACCCAAATTCACAGTTATCGTTGGCGGTTCATACGGTGCCGGGAACTACGGAATGTGTGGCAGAGCCTACAAGTAAATATCCACGCGATTATAACATCAAAAAAGGATTTTTATACTTAATTTTTTTTATTTTTCAGCCCGAGGTTCGTCTTCATGTGGCCAAACGCGCGGATTTCGGTGATGGGAGGTGAACAGGCGGCAAATGTTCTGGCACAAATCACACGAGAGCAGAAAAAACGTGAAGGAAAGGAGGTTAAATAAGAGTAATTAGGTTATTGACAGACTCGAAAGATAATGTTAAACGATTTAATGGAATTTCAGTGGAGTGATGAGGAGGAACGAGCATTGCGTGATCCGATCATTAAAAGGTTCGAAGCGGAAGGAAGCCCGTATTTTTCCAGTGCAAGGTTTGGGGATATTATATTTTGATAAAAGCATTTTTATTTTTTATTGTTTTCTTTATTTATTTTTTTTCTTTCATTTTTCCTCGAAATAAGATTATGGGATGACGGAATTATCGATCCAGTTGATACGAGGAAAGTGTTAGCTTTGTGCTTAAGTGCCAGTTTAAACAGACCAGTTGAAGAGACCAGTTTTGGTGTATTTCGGATGTGAAAACCGTGATCATAAAAAAACTGTAGTAATAACAGAAAAATAAAGTCATCAAAAAGAAAATGTTGAGAAGTTTTTTTAATACTGTTTACACGTCGTAACTTTGGATGCAAATGCGATAAGAGGTGGCGCTTTTTTTTGACGATGCAGAGTTTTTATAATTCAATAAAAATGCAAAACTTAGTCAAACCGGAGATACTTAGCGATCCGTGGGTCCTTAAAAGCAAACATCTCGGTCTCTAACTGGGGATTTACAGTTCGAAATTTGCTTTCTTTTCAAGAAAATACAAATGGCTGAACTTTTAAAAATGGTTACAAGGGCGCGCGAAATCAATAATGGCGGTGGAAGTTAATAAGAAATTTAAATTTTATAGTCATTTTATTGTCTTTTTTTAATCTTCTTTAAGATTTTCATTAAAAAAAAAATATATTTAATAAAAAATTTTTTTTTAAAATGTTGCGTTGACACCTAGAGTTAATTATGAGAAGTTAATTAGAAGGTTGGGAAACGTATAATGAAATGAACGAATTCATTCCAAGAATTCCAAATTATTTAAAGCATGTTCAACAACCCGACTTCAAAGTATTCCAACTTCGCGCTGATGGCTCTGTGGCTGAGATGGGGAGCATCGCGCCTCCAGTAAACTAATTCAGAAATGTTTTGCATATTTCATAAGCACTTTACATTCATATTCCCGTAACAGAGTGGAGTTTTTGCCATCCATATTCGAAGAATAGAATTCCCGGGTAAATCTAGACTTCATTTAGAGCTCGTCATGCGCACTCAATTCGCTGACAAGTTTGCACTTTTTTAATTTTTAATTTTTATTTAATTTTCTTTCCTCTTGTTCTCCTTTCGTCGCTTTCATTTGGCCAACCGGGAGAATTGCCAGAATCGAATTGATGCGCAGGTCCATGCAAATTTAATGCAATTCTATTGCAGATTTGCCTGCAAGAAAAGAGTTGATCAAAATAAAAGTGACAGTAAATGATGTTTCCAAGGAAACGGGGCTACTGTGTGCTGGGAAAGATCAGTTTCTCGAGATTGATGTTCTGTTGCACTTCCAGGTGCAGGTAAATATACTGTATGCCGATTTAAAACGAGAAACGTGTCGATGGATTCAAACCGAAATTGATTTTCTTCAGCCGAGTTGTTTTGCGAATGAAGCAAACAACATGATTATCATTGAAATGATGGAGATGGTTGACAGCCTTGGGGCGTGGACTATTGCAACTCTGTATTTGCACCTTTACGACGTCATGGCGGTGGTAAGAATAAGAAATGTCTGCTTTATGGATTCGTGTGCGTTTAAGTTATGGCCCATAACACGTGGAACACGTGGCAATACTGAATAAAACGTAAGCGGTAACCTAAAAACTACTTGAGAGCTTCCCCTTAGTACCCGACGTGTGTATTTTGTTATTGCTCAACGTAATCCTCTTCTACAATCCAAACGACACAGCTTAGTTTTTTGTTTTTAAATAAAATTAATATCAATAAAAATTAATAAAATAAATTTTAAAAAAAATTTATATTTGAGCATTTTCTTTTTATATTTAAGTGCAGGAAAATACTCAAGAAAACGTGCGAATATTATCAATTAAACCGACAAATATTATTAATTTACAGAAATATTGGAATAATTTCAATTTAAATAACCAAAGAATTGTGAAGATGAATAGAAGCGGGTCTCTATTATAACGTCCCGCGCAGTAAATGACAAATTTTAGCTTTCCCTGCACGTAAATAAAAACCCATTGTCTAATGGGAACCCGCGTACAATTAGAAAATTTACATTAATAGTAAAAACAACAAAAAAACCAAAGTTCATTGCATTTAAAAAGCATTTTTATGTCTTCAGTAACAAAATAACATCATTTCCAAGTTGTAGTGCAGCAAAGCAAAGCACCACAGGCTTTTAAGTTTAAGCTATGTAAAATAAGACGGAAAATCCTCATTACCATGTAAAGGAAATCACAAGCAAACCATTCCAGACTTATATAGCAAAGAGAGACTACATTTCTTCTAGTTTTACCACTTAGAAATGCCATAGGTCATCCAAAACCCCGCTCTAATCTAAGAATTCCCTTGAACTCGACCAAAACCGAGTTGTTTAAAGAAATTTTTTATTTTTATTTTTCAGGCACAACCAATGAAAGAGTTTTATCCAATTATTAACTCCCTAGAGGATACTATGGCTCAAGTAGAACTAGAAATGTGTTTTAAATACGGCGTGTTTGGCTATGGCTTCTCTAATCAAGTAATAAAGGCGCACCGATATGTTTTGGTTGAAAATTTGAGATCGAGTTTCCTAATCCGCCACTTTCCTCGTCGTTTTATTTCTTTCCAGCTGGAGTTGGATCCGGAGGAGATGAATGCCATCGAGTCGAGTCTGTTCCCTCGTTTTAACTCACCTCTATCCCGACAAGTAAACGCAAGGTTTGGTCGCACTTGTATTACTCCCCGGAGACGCCAGACTGAGCTAGTTTTTCTTTTTCTTCGCAGCGGCACAAATGGCTGCGAACCTGTGTCTGTAGAATCCTTTTTTCCTTCGCTGCCAAAACCATCGACTGTGAGTGCGGTTCAAGATATGTTCGGTACACGTCGTTACAAAACCCAATATCGACTTTAATACCGATGGAGCGCTATCTCTTCAGGTGACCCCGCTCGCTTTCCTCTAGTTGTCAAGAAAACACCGCAGCTGATGCAAGTTGTAAGGAAAATAACTCCGAAACTGTTGGAAGTGCACGAGCAGTTTTCGAAATGTAATTTAAGACGAGATAAACTCGACTTCCTCAATAATCTTGTCAATGGGCGTTCATGAAACAATCCAGCAAGTTTTTTGGATATTGGTTAAATGGTTTTTTCTTGTTTTGGTAGTGAATTCAGAAATATGAAACATAGCTGCGCCTGGAATGTACCGTAGCTGTAGTGCAGTGAAGCTTTAAGCATTAAGCTTCACTTCTGCAGTGAAGCTTATATTAACGCTTCACTGCACGACAGCTAACAAAAAAAAAAAAAAAAAAATTTCCATAAATCCTCTGGTTGTACGCGGGCCCCTATTAGACCGTGGATTTCTATTTAAGTGCGGGAAAAGTGGAGTGTTCTCTCCAATGTGTGTTTTGTGTACCCCTTTTCTCATTGGTCAATTTGTATGATGCTACCGATTGTGGCGCCCCCTTTGTGGTTTACTTGCTAAATTTATAATTTCAATAAACCAAGTTATGTTAACAACAGCCATGCTGGTTAGAAGTTCTTTTCACACATAATTTCAGATTTAGTCAAGACAGGCTAGAAAGCTAAAATTTGTCAGTAGTGTGCGGGTCTCTATTATAGTGCGGGGGGTTATAATAGAAACTCGCTTAAATTCTTCTTCACAATTCTTTGGTTATTTAAATCAATATTTCTGTAAATGAATAATATTAATCGGTTTAATTGATAATATTCGCATTTTTATTTTAGTATTTATTTAGAATATTATCAACTTAAACCGATAAATATTATTCATTTAGGGGAATATTGGAATAATTTTGAAATGGCAGCAATTTATATATTTCTTAAAATTGTTTTAGTGCAAACACAACATAAACACCAATGTATACTTAACATTAATGCACGGGTCTCTAATAGAGCATAGGGAAATTTCATTTTGCCTTTACTACTTTTAGTGCGCCTGCGTACAACCAGAAGATTTACGATAACTTAAAAAAAAAAATCGTTTTTATTAGTAAATAAATCTTTAATAATCCAGGATAAAACAGCTGTTTTTATTATATTACTTTGTGAGGAAATAATT
Organism: Strigamia crassipes; assembly: GCA_034683725.1. Classification (NCBI taxonomy): domain Eukaryota; kingdom Metazoa; phylum Arthropoda; class Chilopoda; order Geophilomorpha; family Linotaeniidae; genus Strigamia; species Strigamia crassipes. The sequence continues at coordinate 5,175 of JAQFXT010000176.1, forward strand.
AAATTTCCAAACCAATAAATCCTGGTAATTTAACACCAACATTTTAGAGTTTACGCTCAACTTTAATGCAAAATGAACCTTTTCCGCTTTTTAAAGTAGCGCCACTTAGTTTAGCCAAAATCGCACATTAACTTAAACCGTAATTTCATTTTACACGCCAGTATATATTATAAAAAAAAAAAAAAATTTAGAGTTTTTTATTTCTAATTGTATACAAAAACTCAAATCTACAGGTATATAACGGCGGAAAGCCTCGAAATATGGATTTGGAAAACACACATCTGTTGAACAGACGTCGAAACAATTAATGAATTCATATGTGAACCGTGAAATAATTCCTCTTGTTCTCCCGTGATTCATCACACTTGAATCAAAACTCCCGATTAAAAATTTGAGCTCATTAACGGTTGTTGCACAAACCACAAAGACAATCACTGTTTGTGAGACACTGATGGGCACGAAGGGGGTGACCGTAAAAACAGATTCCTTAGAGCCCTCACTCAAATAAAGGTGTTGAGCTGCGCGTGCGCCATGTACTTAACAGATTTGCATAGGTAAACAGGCGCGCGCAGGCGTTTTCGCCACGAATTGAGCTTCAACTGTAAACAACCGACAGGTCAAGGGCCGTGCGGCGATGAAAATAGAATGGCGAAAGTTGCCACGGCAGTTATCACGACGAAAGTGGCCAAAAGAAATCGGTCGCACACGAGCGACACCTGCTGCCACTCGATGCGGACGTGGTCCCGTCTGTCCTGTCCTGCCTGACGGACTTCGTTGCGCTCGATCGTCTGATAAATTTTGTTAAGGACACGCAGAAATTGCCGCTCGAAGTGGTCCGCACTCGACTCCGGATTGGCCGGTTTCCGGTGCGGGAATCGCGGCGAAAAGTTGTACTGTTCGATGTGGTCCATGTCGGACGAATGGGATTTGTCCTGAAATTGATCCTGCAAATTAATGATTTTTAGTCGTTTATTCATCGATTACGTGGTCGGTTACCTTGGAAAGGTGGTCACCCGATGGCGCCTCAAATTTGAGGAAAAGGATCTTGGCCAGAACGCCAAGTACGAGTTTGCGTAGAGGCGCGGGCACTTCGGTGTCCCGCACGCCTCTATGATGTACGTTGAGTGTGATGACAGAGAGACCCGTGGCGAATGACACGATGCAGATGGTTACCCCGTAATACATACCTGTAAACCAAGATTTAAATGAATTAAAATTAATTTAACAAAAACAACATTAAAATCTTTTATTGTATTAATTTTATTCACATTTTGAAATGATTTAAATGATAAATAAAAAAAAATTCGAACCATTTATATGCGGTTTATTGGTTTAGGCGCTCGACGCATACCATAGACTACTGATCGATAAAGGCCCGCATTTGTAGGGCTCGCCAGTCACCGCTAATACATTGTAATTTCAGCACTCATGTAAAGTCGCCACAAGGTGAGCTTTATGTATCAAACTGATTACTGGTACAAATCAGCCGATTTGTTTGATAGTCATTAATTAACCTAATCAGCTTTGAAGTTACAACTAACTTTGAGCGCGCTTCGAATAGTCACTCGTAATTAATCTGGATCGTTGGAGCAAGTTCCGGTTTGTCCAAGCATAACAAAATGGCGGATGTTGAACGTCTAATCCGAACATTCGAACAAGAAACTTTTCGCCACATTTCGCCGTTGGAAGTAAAGATTTGAGAACGTGTGTGCCATCGCAACACTAAGACATTGTCTAAATATGTTGATACATACACACGTACCGCAGTTTGTGTTTACGACCAGCATGACCCAGACGGGCGCCATTGACGAGCAGTGATGTGCTTATGCGCGTGTAAGTAGCATTTTCTACTTTATTTACCTTTCTTGGAAGTAATTATGAATGGGGAAAGCATTTTATTGGCATTAAACTAGGCTACTTTTCTTTTCCGGTATGCTAAACAATACTGCACTCATTTTATGCGACTCTAAACGCGCCCCAACTCTGCTGAATTATACCACAATGCACAATTTTTTCCCCAACTCTTTTTGTTTATTTGTTTCCTGCTGTATATTCAGCAAGAGCAATTGCATGCCATTACTGTTGTTTGTCGGCGACAATAAAGGACTAGATTCTTGGCTTGCATTCAGTCCCGCGTGCATCATTCAATGAATCCCTGATTTGTTTACGTGCATCTTGAGAAAAGAGACCTAACCATTTTGAAGGACACCCAAATCATTGCTGGATAAAACAAATATGATGAATTGACTAGAAATGTGCTGCACACCCATACTCGGGTTACCGACCTCTAGACAACACATTTAAAGGCCTAAATTACCATTAATAATGATGTCTGTCTGCTTATAATGTAAGTGAGCGCATTGGCAGTTTTACACCACTTGAAACCCTAGGTGGAGTGTGATTTTTGGGGCTCCAGAGGTGGATTTACGGTCTGCGGGTCCTTCATGCAACCTTTTTCGGGACCCTAATTTGAATATTTTTTTTTTTCCGGAATTTTTTTGGGGTTTTAGGACCCCTGCGACTGCGAGAACCTATTAATCTGCTTCTAGGGGAGTCTTAATTTTGCAATTTTGTTTTTGTTGAGGATTTGAGGATTTGATTTTTAAGATTTTGAGGCTTCTAAAAATTGGAGGCTCTAGGCGCGCGTTTATTGCGCCTTGAGTGTGCATCTATTATTGGGGTAACTCGTTTCTAGGTTTGCTCTGGTCAAGACCAAACCGTCATAAAACAAGTGGGTATGCAGGGTGGGTAGAAAGTCTTTTCCGGGCAAGTACAAAGCAAATGAATAGAAGTATCACAAATTTTCTGGTGGGAATAAATAGAAAGTTGTGTGGGGGCAACCCAATGTCAACCTCAAATTTGACCTTTGGGTAACCTTCAAAGTGATTCGACTGGCAACTTTTAAACTGGCAGAGATGCAGCAAAATTTTTAATTACATAGTTGTAGATTTTCGTCAAATTAGTCTGAAAGCACTTATTTCGTTAAAATTAAATAATTACTTAAGCAAAAAATATTAAAAATGTATCTTACAGGCACACACACTAATACATATACATATATATTGTAAATGCTCTCTGGTTGTGTGCTGGCGCACTACAGGCCAAATAGAATTTACGAATATTATCAATTAAATTGATAAATATTATTAATTTACAGGAATATTGGAATAATTTCAATTTAAATAACCAAAGAATTACGAATACGAATGTAAATGGGTCTCAATTACAACGCCCCGCATTGTAATAGAGACCCGCACACTATTGACAAATTTTAGCTTTTCTTCGCATTTAAATAGAGGTCCGCGGTTTAATGGAGCCCCGCGTACAACCAGAGGATTTACGGTCGGCATATACACTATGAAGCCGCTTCTGCATTTCGCGATGAATGTGAAGCGGGCAGCTTTAATAAAATAATGAAAACAAGGCACCTAGCCACATAAATCTAGATTCAATTTAAAGCTTCAGCCGCCATCGATATTATTTATTTTTCTCAACGCAACACCAAATACCTATAAGCGGTGTTTTCTCAGTTGGTGGTAAATTTTCCCGGATTAACATGAGGAACACAGTCATGGAAAGTAATGTGCTGATGCCTAGAGTTACTTTTTCGCCCGATTCAGGGGGAACGTAGAACACGAGCAAAGCTACAATAAATATTAAAAAAAAAAAAATATATATATATTTTTTCCACATTTTTCTACAAGTAAATCCATTATTTGGTATCGATTAACCCTTTACTATACCTATTCCGTTTATGAGAACACACGGCAGTATCAGATTGAACACGTAAAACATGGGTCTTCTGCGAAGACGCAATTTGTACGTGATATCCGGGTAAGGCTCTGAGCAACACGAGTAGTAATGCACATTACGTTGAGCAGAGAACTCGTCCAGGTCGAATTCGCCATTCACCTGGTAATTGGTAATATCGCCGTGGTCGTCCTTCAGGACTAAATCCATCTGAAAATAAGCCGATAAATATAAATTTGAAAAAGTTTATTGCATCGATTCACTGATAGTTTAATAGCGCACGAGCAATTTGACTTTTGTGCTGAATCTCGGCGGAGTTGTGCGCTCTGCTAGGCTGCTACTGTTCGCTACTTTTGCAAGGGAATTCATTAAGCTAATTTTCATGTCTGCTGCTTAATTGAATTGAGTGCCATCGATGTCGGAATCTCCCTTTCCTCTCTCTAAAAGAACATCCTGTGCCATTCCCATCGGAAATGCTTTCAACTGCTGAGCACACAGGAAATAGATACATTTCTTTCTTGCTGATCCCAGCTACTACACACGAAAATGTAATTTCAGTTGCAGTAAACATGTTTACCGAGATATATACGGCGGTTTAATTTTTTTTTTATTACAGAATTTTGAAATATATATATGTCAATTTTCATTTGTGCTTGTTTCGCCGAATTTTTAATCCAGAATTAAATTTTTGAGGTCCTGTTTTTCTGAAAACGGAATTAGGGACAACCATTTTCGTGAATAGGAAAAGTTGTTTCCTATTTATTTTAAATGATAAAAATTTGTGGTTTTGTTTATGTCTTCATTTCAGGTGAAAATTGTAATTTAATTAATTATTCCACATTGAAATTTTCTGCCTCTTAAAACTCCAGCACGAGAATTAAGGTGGCTTCACTGCATTTGTGAAAGTGCTCCAACAGCTTCAGCTAACTGCTTCAAACTTTCACCAGCAGAGACACTGGCAATCAGTTATTCAAATCACGTGTTAATATAACACATACCCGCACTATTGCCCTCTATCCGAGCGAAATATTAAAAAAAAAACTAAATGGGGTTTTCACTACTGGACCTGAAAACTGTCCCCAAATCCGTAAGGCATACCTTTACTCTTATGTCTCCAAGAATTAACTGCTTATTACACGTTTGACTGCATTATTATTTTTTTTTTCGTCCATTATTGGGTCTACACGGTGCAACCAAGATAAATCGAAATATCGGTAGTTCGATTTATCGATTTTTATATTACTTTTGGTGAAACTAGACATAATCATCGTCAATTCCAACAGTTCATATTCTGTTTTGGTAAGCTTTACACACACACACACTCAACACCTTGACATGTAAGTGTGAATACCTTGGAAAGCTGCGGTTTCTCTTCTACAGACCTGTGGTTGGGGTGATATGGCAATTGGAAATTCAAGTGAGAAAGGTTCGGAATTTTTTTGAGATTCAGAAGATTCTAATTGTAAAAATTTTAAAGATTCAGAAGATTCTAATTGTGAACATTTTGAAGATTCAGAAGATTTTAATTGTGAAGATTTTTTGGATTTAGAAGATTCTAATTGTAAAGATTTTGAAGATTCAGAAGGATTCAGGGATTTTCAGAATTAATCTGGTGCAAATTAGTATGGGATCTGTGGCGTAGCAATCGGGGTGTAGTGCTTGCGGTTGACACGGCCCACGATCCTAGGGGCCCCATGGAGGATGAAAATAGCCAGTGTGGATTTCATCAAGAACTGACAACTCTTGCTTTGGTCTTGCTAAACGGTCTTTAAATTTAACTTGCACACGAGCGCATTGACTTCTTACTACGCCATTGATGGGATCTCGGGAGATCACAGCGAAATGTGAGATTGGGAATTCAGTAATTAAGTGCAATGGATTCACAAAGATTCAAAATGCACGTGAGAAAGATTAAGGCAGTTGTCAATAAGGTGCGTTCAAAGTTGTTGTGTTTACTATTTTTGGTGTTTATGTATATAGAATGGATGCCAAAACATAAACATTTATAAACCAACATTAACAAATGCAGAAACAGACAATTACATTTGTATCTGAAATGGTTTATGCGTCCTGGTTTTGGTTTTTACAGTCAAAATCAAAATCTAAATTGGAAATTGCTGTTCCACATATTAGATCGGGGTGTCGAACTTCTAGTTTACATAAATGCTTGCAGGTGAAGCATTATTTTGTTGAAAGTAGTGGGTCATAATTAGTTCATTGGGTGAAATTTAATTATCTAGCATCCTGGCAATAAATGTTGTTAACTAAAGGCGTGTCCAAATATAATTAATAAAATTAGTATTTTAAAGGAAAACATTTCCTTCTAGGGGGAGGGCTTAACCCCTCCTCTGGTCTATCCATAGACCTGTACCCCAGTCCAATTTTACTAGCCCACGGGGCTACGCGGTTTTTTTTGTAAAAAATTGCTTTTAGGCATATGTTGTAAGATATATCAAACGATTGTCATGGATGTTATCAACAAGGAAACTGAGCGGTTTTAAAACCCAAAAAGGTAATCGAATCGATTTCCAAGCCGTAAAGGGGCAAACGGCCATGCGGTCGCCCCTCGACCAGTAGGCCTACTTCTGACACGTTGGCCGTAGTGGCCGAAATTTATCCGATTTCCACCGAAATTTACCCGATTCCGGTTGAAATTGAGAGGGATACTTTGCCTGATCAACCATCAGGCGTAGTCACCAGGCAAGACACGGTCGAACTCGAAATTGCCTTGCAAGATGGACAGGGTACCGCAAATTCGGAACTTTTGTCGGCTCAAGCAATTGAGCGACTAATCTTTATGGCCGAGCCGGCTTTTTCTCAGCAAGTTAAGTTGAGGTTGGATAACGCTGCATCGGTAGTGTTTGGTCTTTCGCCGTAGCAAGAAACACATCAATATCTTGGAGCTCCTTGCGGCGTTCTAGGGTCCCAAGTCACAAGATCTTACAGCCATGGCTCAGAACATCTGGTCCTGGGCCATGGAACGGGATATCGAAGTAGAACACATGTCTGGTCGTCTCAATGTGGTGGCGGATGCGGCCTTGAGGGGTCATGTTGCGGATTCAGGAGACTGAATGCTTGACTACCAGATCTTTGAGCGCATTTCGCATATTTGAGGTCCTTTCCACGTATTTGAGGCCCTTTCCAACTTGATCTGTTTGCCACTATGCACAATTCCCAGGGCAAAAGCTACTTCAGCTGGAAACCAGACCCAAATGCACTAGCATTTGACGCACTGGTTCAGGATTGGGGTTTGGAAATATCTTATGCCGCCCCCTGACAAGAATCTCTTATTCACCACCCTGCTTTATTGCCTTTCAGATCGCCAATAGGCCGATCTAAGCTCCACTGGATCTCTAACTTGTATTTTTGTTGAATAAATGGAGATAGATATCTCAAATCCGAAAGTGGTGTCTATCTTAGTTTAAAACAAAATTGGACTGGGGTACAGGTTTATGGACAGACCGGAGGAGGGGTCAAGCCCTTTGCCTAGGGGAAAATTTTTTCCTTTAGAGTACTAGTTTTATTAATATTATTTGGACAAGCCTTTAGTTAACAACATTTGTTGCCTAATAATTAATATAATTAATATTTTACATCATAACTTTGTAAAATATTCCATTTTAAATTAGGGATGGGATATTCGAATTGAAACTTTTCAAAATTCAAATCTTTCGAATTCTAAGTCTGAATGCCACACTAGATGCATTCAATCTCTAGAAGGTGAATTGACTTCTTCGTCTGAAATGACTTCTCTAACCCGGATATGACGTTTTTTGCATCACATCTCTGAGAAGTCAACATACAAGAATTCAAAGAAGACAATTAATTTTAATTTGTTTTGAAATCACTTCTTTGACTTATAGAAGTGACTTATCTTCTGCACCTGTGTTATCATTTGTTGTGGCTTCAACCTTCCCTCGTTAATCCTTTAATCCTCTTTCTCAAAATAAAATAAGGGCATTCTGAAATTTGATTTAACAAGTGTGTTCAATCGAGAATTCACTTTTTAAAGTCACTTCTTTAAGTAATTTAAGGGGAAGACAATATGTACCTTCTCGAGATTTAATGCAACTACTGTTTTCTGTATGTCATCTAGCAAGACAGTCCGAAATTTCTAATAATTAGACTTCTATGCTCTCGAAAATAATCAAGAAAAGAAAATTTTCTTGGATGTGTAATCTTTTTGCTCCAAATGTGTAAGTTAAATGATTTGAATGTGGAAGAAAATAATTTGTTAACATTAATCAACTTAAATCAACATCAACCAGTCATACAATTATAACCTATTACCCGTTTATCTTATTTCTTTTTCTTTTTTTCTTTTTTCTTTTTTTCTTTTTTCTTTTTTTTTTTTTCTTATTTTTTTTTTATATGAAGGATTTGAAAGATTCGAGATTCGAGGGATTCGAGAACCTTTTAGGATTTGGATTCGGAATTGAGAAAATTTAGGATTTGTCCCATTCCTACTTTAAATGTCATTTGCTTGTAAAACCTAAAAACTGACACAATGAAATAATCTCGAGGCAGATTTATAAAGTCATGTGTAACTTGCAGTCAAAAATGTTTTGTCATTTAAGCTTAAATGTTGTGCGCACTGTGACTAAATTGCTCGTTATTTTCCGAGTAGATCGAGACAAGCAGTTTAAAAAGCAATTTAATTGCGTTGTTTAAAATGCAGTTTACTCTAAATTACATTAGTGCACTTACCAGTCTCATCCGAAAATAACACCATGGTGTTATATTCGAAAATAGCATCATTAAGGTGCGTTTACACTAGGGAGGATAAACACCAGCTTGTGGATAAACATTTAAGCTTATCCATTTACAGTGAAGTGGGAAAGAATGAATAATTTAGTTAAGATAGTCAGGTGGTATTGCAAATTAAAACAAACAAAATGGTTTACCTTGTTTCACTTATGTTAAAAAAATATTCAGTTTTGTTAAACTAAATAATTAAAATAATATTGCAAGGGAGAAGAATTGTAGTGAAGCATGTGGTTATGCATACGGCGACCACATGGCTACCAGTTATTTGTTGATTGGCTGGCGTGTATGACCTCACTCGATTTTTTGAAGCAATTGGGTAGTCCCCAAAGCTGGTAAAATTTGGGCCAAGCGGATAGCAAAATTTGTAGTTTTTTAGGTTTTCGCTTTTATGTGAATGGTGAAGCCGGTAACTAAAGCGGAAATTTTCATCCACAAGCTGGTGTTTACCTTTATATGATTCCCATAGACATCTTGTTGTTACATTCATATTAGGTCTAATTTAATGGGATTAATATTGCTAATACTAATAAAAGAAATAAAAATATATGTAATTCACAATTTGAACTGTCTACCCATAGGGTGTAAAAGCACACTGCAATTGCATTTCAATGTATTACAATGTATTTTGAAATGTACTTGAGAATGCATTTTGGCATGCTATTGGTTTGCAAATGATAATACATTTTGTAAAACTAATTATGAAATGCATTCCACAATATAACTATTTGTGAAATCTGAATGCTTTGTCATAATACATTTTATATAACCTATTTTAAAATGGATTATTTAATGCGTAATAAAAACCTGCGCAAAGTGATACATTTTGCAATGCATTAATTGGGCAAATCTAAAAATATGTTGCAGAATATATTTTTTTTAACCATATGGGTATGCAAATCGGGATGTGCAGTTTGAATTTAACATCAAGTAACCAAGCGCGAGCTACAATGTTGAGCACGTTTTTGTCTTCTGTTATTGCTGTTAATAAAAACAGCAAAATTCCTACTCTTTTAACAGAAACTTGAATGCACCTGGTGTATAAAATGGTCTTTTAATTAACTTGTTAACTAAAATTTATTACAGAGGGCTGTGCCCTATAGTCTTTACAGGCCACATTAAGTTAGCGATTGGGTTCAATGTTCATGGGAACTGAGATCTTTTGTGCGGTAAAAGTAGGGAATAGATAAAGCAACAAATAAGGTGTGAGCTTGGTTGCTGTTGACTTGACTTTTTTATTTTTTTTCTGTGTTTTACAGGGACTGGCTTACTCTCGGCCGGCCTTGGCTGTTTTTGAGATGAATGATTTTGTGTTGGTTTGAGTTGAGTGTGCTATTGATATTGCTGCCATTCTTGCTCGTATGTTGAAGTGAGCTTTATTTATTTATGGGAATGGGTTGTGCTAAGAATTTTTCCTGTATTACGATTGGGCATAACAACCACCGTTATTCATTTGTTTGTTTTTGATTTTCATTGTATCGTTTGTTTGTTCTTGCATGATTAAATGCATGTATCTTGAAAATTTATTTTTGCATCTACCGTTTAGGCATATTTTTTTTTATTTTCTTTAAATAAATGAAAACGTGTTGCCCTAAATACAAGTGTAATAAATTACTTTTGTCAGGCAACTTATTATTGGTATGAATAAAAAATATAATAGTTAAATATACGTATTTGATGCATGTATTGCCATTATTTAGTGCATTGGCACGGTTCACAGCTCGGGCTCATTTATTTCCATCAATATAATAAAAATGAAGCAATTATGGGTAAGAATATGAAGTACTTGTAGCATACTTAATGTTGGGTCTTTGGAAATGATAAACATACATAAAGTATATGTTCATGGAATAAAGCTTGGTATTAAACACAAATTTTATACAATTTTATGTTTTAAAGGAGGATAGATTTTTTTTTTTTTTTTCACGAATCATAAACTTCATCTTCCATTCTTCCATCAACGACTTTGGAAGCATAAAAATATGTTAAGGCTTTTTTATAGGCTTTGAAGAAAACATTTTACATGCATATTTTTTCCGGGTTTGACACAGTACTTCTTTCCTGACATTTTTATACAATTTTCAATACTCTTAAGGGAAAAGTCATAGCAAACAGGAAAAAATACAAATAAACCGATTTGGGTACTCGTAATTCACACGCAGTGAACTTCCTCTCTCTACTCTAGACTGGGCATTACTCCGGTAACGCTAAAACGTTTTTTAGATTGGACATTGTGTGATCACCTGGTGGTCATTGTTCCATCAATGGACAGTTCTGGGCAGGTCCAGCTCTCGAAGAAACGAATCAATCTCGTCCAAGTCTCGGAATTTAATACAACTTTGACATAACGGCAACTCAATTTGAATGACAATTTGATGACAAGAGTCATCTCCCCTCCCCCCATTTCCCCAGACCAGACGCTATCTCCTGGATCCATCTATGCCCAGTCTAGAGGGAGCAATGTATACACCGCATATGTTTTTTAACCCTATTTAAACATTACCGTACATGCTCTATTGACTGCGCTTTACTGACAGAACCTAGATTTTCTCTGCAATTTAGAATTTAGAATTTAGACATTTATTTTAGACATTGAATTTAGTTGGTTCGGTCAATTTATACCTGCATTGTAAAGGATATCGTGTTTAATTAGCTCAATTTCAAGCTCAATGAGAGCATTTACGGTAGTGAATTAAAAAAAATTTATTTTACCTGTAATCCATCGTAAGTCCACGACGCGAATTTTAAACGACACACTTGCACATCAAATGGGAAATATTCCACGTTGATACTACACGAACTCTTAAAAATTCCATGTGATAACCAAGTCACTTGCCCCGTCGAAGTGACTATCACATTCGTGTTTACGATTGCAGTGTTGTAATGCGGATCCGCACTATAATTGAAGCAGCACCATTAAACTTTAAATTTCTATAGATTATTACATTTGCCAAACGGCGACACTCGAACGTACTTGTTGTACAAAATAATATCGGGCTTCCAAACGTGCGTCGAAGGGATTCGCACCACTTTGATTCCGCCGAAATCGGTGGAATTCCATTTTAAATGCGCATCCGTCCATACCTAGAGAAAGAGAAAACAAAACAAAATCAAAACAGAACGATTTGATTTAACCGGGGCGAAAATTCCCAGAAATGATGGGGTCTGTCGAGCATTTTCACTTTTGTTTTGTCGGCAAGCTTGTCGAGGCGTAACTTTTGTCGATTTTTATTCGTTTGTTTCTTTAAGCAGAAACGTAAACACACAAGAGTTTTCTCTCTTGTCGATTGCTTGCATCTGGGTAATTTCATCGTAGATTTACATGCAACGTAAAGACAACAGGGGTCCCTTCTGTCTCGCCTGTTTATCGCCTTTATGTCCGTTGTAGTGAATGATCGAAAGCGTCGATTATCCCATCCACTCGCTACTGCCACATTCTAGCACGTCCTGTCCAATTTCCATACAGTTTCCGTCTAATAACCTTCAGTTTGGCCCGCTAATTTGTCTTGCCAGTGTTTCAGGTACGATCGAAACATGTCTTGTTAAACTGAAATTAAGTTGAGGTGAGATGGGCTAACCCAATTAAGCGTATTTAAAGTTATCGTGGTTTATATTAGACATTTTTTTTAGAGCTTTGGTTAAGTTGTAAATTTGAAAAGTGAAGGTTTTGGGTGTGGAAGATTTTCTGTGGTTACTGTAGGACAGGGCTGGACTGGGAGCATATTTAGTACTGACATCTAGATAGGTCGGACCACGGGGAAATTTCCGAAAAAATCAATATATTGGCAGAATTTACTCGGAGATTTTCGACTTTCTAGATTTTTTTAAAGATTCTTTTCGGATTATTTTTTTGAACTTTTCGCCCTTTTTTTCGATTTTTTAAAATTTTTTTTTTCTTATTTTTTGAAATATTTTTACAAATATTTTTTTTTTACTGTTTCAATTTTATTTCTATTTTACAGCACTTATTTTTTGGATATTTTTGACTTTCTAGAAATATTTTCATATTTTTTTTAAACTTTTTTCATATTTAATGTTTTTCATATTTTTCGATTTTTTTTCTTTAATTTTTCGTTTCTCTCTTCCAATTTTTCAACGTTATTATTATTTTACAGCACTTTTATTTTTCCGGTATTTTCCACTTTATAGATTTTTAAAAGATTCTTTCGAATGTTTTGATTTTTTTCGTACCATTGTATTTTTTCGAATTGTTCGACTATTTTTGAACTTTTAAACTTTTTTTCTTCAAATTTTTCGACACACTTTTCGAACTGTTAGACTTTTTTTCGAAATTTTTAACTTTTTAAAATTTTCTACCTTATCGACTGTTTTTCGACGTTCTCGACTCTTAATTGTTTTTTTTCCGAATTTAAAAAATTCGGAAAAATAATCGAGAGAGAAATCTCGATTATTTTTCCGAATTTTTTAAATTTTATTTTCTTATACTGCAACACTTAATTTTATGCAAAAATCAATTAAAAGAAAATGATCTTCTAAACTAATTCAGAACACATTGACATAACGATTTTTCCAGTTGATAACTATTCAGACGACTTAGTCAAAGGTTCCTAGGTGATCCCCTGATCGCCTAGGAGCCGCTTAGTTGTAATCAAGCTCGACTTTGGTGGTCATTAGAAGTTGGGGGGGGAGGGGGGAGGGGTTAAATGAGGGTATAGTAAAAGGTCGAGCGCGAGTCCTTGCGGAATGTTTCTCTCCCCGTTTGAATTATAACAATTTCGGATGACAGGAAATTCCATTTCCTTGAGCTAATTTACTCAATTCACTTAGCGCTAACTCGATTATGGTCGCACATACCTGAGTAAGCCAGCAATTGGTGGTGAGAATTTGGTTCTTTTCATCCTGGAAAACAAAAATAAATTTATTAAAACCATTAAACTCGTAAATGTTAGTTGTTTGTTAGAATGGCAAATGTTGGAAAGAGGAAAGTAAGGCTAACGGGTGTCAACGCCTTTTATTAGTAGTATAAAATTAACCCTACATCTGCTTTAAGGCGATAAAATTCAGCAATAAGGCAATTTTTTTTTCTTCTTTCGTTTTAAAACTTGACGCAAGACAGCGTTGCGCGTTTTATTGCAGTTGATTAAATATTTACAAATAACTTAAAAGTGAAAAGATGTCACTCGAAAGTAAAATGATTAAATATGGTTTATGCAAATACGCACAGTGTTTATTTTAGCAGTAATTCTTTTAAAAATGCGTTTTTTTTGTTGCAGGACTTTAAGAAGGAATAAATTTAGCTCGCAAAACAGCTGGAATCGCCTAGGAATTAAGAGAAAAGACAAAATTAGTTCTGGAACCTGCGAATGTGGTTTTTACTAATGGAATTGTAATAATCTCCGCTCCGGCTTGTTATTGCAGCAACAACAATCTGCTTACATTTATATAAAAGAAAATTAAAAATTTTAAATTGTCTCGGATGAAATCCTATGAGCCAACACGACACGCAGCGAAATCATGTCTTTATCTTTAGCTCATAGTGGCCACCACTCGGTCACTGGAGGATTGATCCCCGCGGTACTAAATGAGAGCTCTGGTGTCTTGAGTGGAATTTGAAGACTATTTTTTTAAGTGAAATATTGTTAGGTGCGTTAGGGTAGAGTGATTTGGGAATGAAACGGAAGTGCGTCATGAAACTGTCACGAAAGTCAGAGCCATCTATCGAGAGCAATTAAAAATTGTCAACATTTGTTTGCATTTGTTTGGATTGTTTTACGTTTGTTTTGAGTCTAAAAAAGAACGTAGAACGAATGGAAAAATGTTAAATGAATGTAAAATGAATGCAGAACGTTTGTTCTAAATTTATTACACTTTATTTTGTCGTAGTTACCTACTCTGCCTATTTAATAATTTAGCCCTGGCGATTTAAATTCTGGTTTAATGTAACAAAATTTAAATGGTAAAATTAACTCCCACAACTAATTCATCCGTATGGTCTTGGTTTAATAAATATTTTCCAAATTTTAATATTTTTTGCCGAATTATACAAATTTTTAATTTTTTTCCCGAATTATACAAATTTTTAATTTTTTTTCCGATTGGTTGCTGAATGCCCCTGATGAAATGAGGTCGGAATCGAATCGGGTTCAACTGTCGTTGCAAATTAGATTTCTAATCAGTTAGAATAGTTGGAGGCGCACGTGACCAGAAAGAACGATTTATCAATTGATTATTCCGTTTTATTATGCACGAAGTGCTTAAAAAAGTAGTAAAACTCGACATTAGGGTTTCGGAAGCAATGCGAGGACATTTCCGAGGGAAAAATTAGATTAAACAATTGCAGTTGTTCACTTCGGGAAAGGAAAAGAAACAGATCGATAAGCGAGTAAAATCACTTGTTTGCCCACACCACCGTAGGGAATGCACAAGATGGGAAAATGTTGCGGCTGCGTGGGCCGCAAACCAATTTGTATACGAAACGAAACACAATCCCGGTATAGATTTGTGATTATGTAGCTAGTTGACCAGTCAACAGCAAGGCGAGCATAGTAATCAGCGCTTTATATACAAAATGGCAGGAAATCGGGCCCGGCTGCATGCTAATTTGCCCGCTCGAATCCCTGTTAATTTATATCGTTTTAATATTGGCACACATTTGACCGGTCGTATGATTTTCTAATTGGCTGCCATATTCCTCCGAAATCAGCTGTTGAATGATGGCGTCTTTTAAAGCTCATTAGAACCCGTTTCACCTCAAACAGCTGCCAAATTCGACATTCTCAAACGACTCGACTTAAAATCAACAGCAAATTATGAACGTGCGCCACGTACGTTGTGATGAAAGAAAATCTTTTTTCTTTTTTTTTCTTCTTTTTTTTTTTCTTATCCAAACATGGAGGAGAGAAAAAAATATTTGCTTAGCGCCAAATCTCATTGGTGAGCTAATTTGGCGCCAAATAAAAAAAATCGTCTATATCTGACAAAGTGTCATTGTGTGCATTCAAATATTGAGATAAGAAAATGGATGGTTGGGAGGGTTTCATTCAAGGACCCGGGCGTGATTCGCTCAATTAATCAAGATTACAGACCGTAATTTGTGGCGGAATCTTAAAATGATGAGGGGGGGCGGGGAACTGAGGGGTGGTTATCTGTGATTTTAAATAATTGAAATTCGTCGGTGCAGAAAAAGGGGGTTGGGGGATAAAAAGAAGAAGAAAAAAATTTTTGTTTAAAAAAAATTTTAAAAATCGATTAGAAATGGTTGAATTTAGATGAAAAGCGTCAGTGGTATATTCAACTGGAAACATTCGCTCATGAATTCCGCATTGACCGTGCGGCGACGCCGTCGGTGGCCGATCGATGGTTGGAGAAAGGGAGAAAACGAGATGAAAGAATCTGTGGTGTCAGAAAAGCAAATCTGTGTTTCAATATACCGGTTGTGTTGGTCGAAACGCGTTTGTCACTCCATTTACGACCCAACTGGTTGTTGGGGTGGGGAAAAGTCGGACGAAAATTGGTCAATGCATCCATGGACGCGATGCAACACCCGACCGACCCTCGGCAGTCGTCTCCTCCCGTTGCCATGGCAACAAGCACGGCAAAGGATGTTGATCGTGCAACGTATGACCTAATCACGTGTCAGAGAAGACTACACAACGTAAATAGGGGCTTAGCGGTTAATAAATTCCACCCATTAGTTTTTTTCTACGGTATTAAATTCGCAACTGACCTCACATGTTCGACAAATGTAGACGGGCATGCGTTTTCCATTCGGCGATGTGTCAAGCAGGAGGGAAAGCGAACGCCATTCCAGTGCCAAAACCGGTTGGCGCTCATCTGAGAAGCAAAGCTCAGCGACATTTGCAGTCAGAGATCGCTTTGGAAAACTTCCAATCTATTTCTCCGCCATCAACAAAGACTTGGCTGCTGTTTTAATCAAATGTCTCACGGGGTGGATGGGGGTAGCGGGAGACGCCATGCGTGTGTGTGTGTGTGTGGCCGTGACATGAATTTGGCACCGAGATGTGACCAAAAACGCACGAAACGCCTCACCTCTTTAGCTTGACAAAGTGTCGTTTCTCTCTCGTCTCCTTATCGGCTCACTCGAGTGTTGCCGTTGCGCCTTCAAACCGATTGCGCAACAAATTTATGTAAATACAAGTTTGTGCGCAGCAAATAAAAAAATATTTGGATTTTATTTTATTTAGAAAAAAATTTTTTTTGTTTGTTATTTCTTCCTTTTGTTTTTGGGAATGCAAAATCGCACTCATTTATCACAGTTATTTGACAAGTGTCGTTTTGGAGCTGCCACTGAAATTGACATTTTGGCGCTGTTTAAAATTATTCATTTTCATTGGTCTAACTGCAGACGCTAAGCAGATGCAGCCCCCGGGAAGATACAATGAGATTCCAGTGTCGATTCGATGCATCAACATTCGGCGAGCGAGATTTATCTGCGCGCAGGGAGCTGCCGTCCTCTTGTTGAGCGACTAATTTGATGGTTATAGTTAAAAACAGGGCGATCAATTTTAATACGAGTGTGGATCATTTAATCCATTGGCGAATACTAATAGCTCCGTTTTTTTTTCTCCTTTATGAAAATAGGGTTTCCATGGCGACAATTGTTTAAAGGGGAAAAAGCAAAATTTATTTCTTTGTTTTCTGACACGAAGGGCTCAGTTTAGAAGCTGCAAAAAAAAACTTTATTGTAAATGTTCTGGTTGTACGCGGTCCTCTATTAGATCGCGGGTATCTATTTAAGTGTGGGGAAAGCTAGAATTTGACAGCATTGCGCGGGTCTCTATTGTAATGCGGGGTGTTATAATACAGACCCGCTTGCATTCATCTTGACAATTTTTTGGTTACAGTTTAACCTCGTTATAACGAATCGCAATATAACGAATTTTTGTTATAACGAATTTTTTTAGATGATTCGGTTGGTTTCCCATAGAATACCATGTTAAAAAATTTTGATATTACGAATTATTCGTTATAAAGAACAAGTTTTTAAGAACACTTTAATACCCACAAGCTCTTTTTACAACGAATTTCGAAAATTAATCACATGACTCACTCGTTTTTACATGCTGTGCCAGAAAATTGTATTTTTAAAATTGATGAAAATGAACATTTTATTTTTTTAAATACTGTAAAAAGTTAAATTCAAACAAAAATCACCATGTGTATAAATAAATAATGTTTTTTATGAATAATTTGGAGTTGGCAGCAATTTACAGATTTCTAAAAATTGGTTACAGTGCAAAAACAACATAAATACCAATGCATTTACATCATTATTGCGCAGGTCGCCATAAGTGTGAGTCTCTAATAGAGTAAGGGGGAATTATATTTTGCCTGTAGCGAGTCCACGTACAACCAGAGGATTTACGTTATTTAAACAGAATTGAATGCGCTTTTTGTGAGATTTAAATTTTTTTTAAGCGATGGATTGAATGTCCGCCTTTAAAGCGAGGCATAAATGAATCTATCGGAGGGATGTCAGCTCACTTGTCATGAGTGATAAGGAAACCAACCTTATTCGCTCAATCTGCCAATCATTCCGCTCAATATGACTAACATTAAGTTATTCAGGCGTGTTTGTCCTCATAATGCGCCAAGTGCCATGCGGGGAAGCACGGGCGGTGCTTTTAGCTTCAAATGGCCAAGTTAGCTTAATTAGCAAACACACTTTCTCGTGAGGTCAAATCTCGACATAATAAGCACGTATGTAAACAAAATTAGGATACGGTTTAAACCAGTGGTTCTTGGGGGGTGCGAGACACCTTGTCTGGCGCGCGAGCCGCTGTGCTTAAAAAGTATACGACTTAACTATA
Organism: Strigamia crassipes; assembly: GCA_034683725.1. Lineage (NCBI taxonomy): Eukaryota > Metazoa > Arthropoda > Chilopoda > Geophilomorpha > Linotaeniidae > Strigamia > Strigamia crassipes. The sequence goes on from JAQFXT010000176.1 coordinate 23,480, forward strand.
TAAACAGACACAAAAGCGAAATAATTGCCTCACACACATTGTATTGGTATAAAACACCAAAAAACACAAACAGAAACTTCAAGTGCCTCTGTTGTTTTTGGTAAATAAAAACGGAATATATTTATTATGGGGTTGCGAGAAAATGTTTTTGGGGGTGCCAGACTCCGAAAAGGTTAAGAGCCACTGGTTTAAACCTTTCAGACAAAAAGGGAATTTTTGTTTTAAAGTTGGTTGTTTGCTGCAATGAGTGAGAAGTCGTTTATTGCATTAACTCGCCTCATAAGCTGCTGGTTGGTGAACGCACAAAGCGAAGTTATAATTAGCTAAATAAATATTAAATATAAGGCGTGTGGGTTTTGAAATTATTCAAAATCGCTGGCTTTTATCTTTTAAAAGTGTATTAAATATTCAATGTAAATTCATAGGTTGGAAGACACGTGGGTGCCGTAAACCGAAAGCTTACTTCGTCGTTTTGATGGAAATACTGTACGTAAAATTTCGGTCGTGGTGAACGGTGGCATATTGTTTTAAAGGTAAAGTTTAAATTGTCACATCTAATACTTCTATTCAACAAAGAATATGGGTTTATTGTATCAGTAGTGATGTGGGCAGTAGTATAACTTATCTCAGTAGAAATCATTATAAATCAGTGAAAATCACTATAAATCAGTTGAAATCACTATAAATCAGTTGAAATCACTATAAATCGGTTGAAATCACTATAAATCAGTTGAAATCACCATAAATCAGTTGAAATCACTATAAATCAGTTGAAATCACTATAAATCAGTTGAAATCACTATAAATTAGTTGAAATCACCATAAATCAGTTGAAATCACCATAAATCAGTTGAAATCATTATAAAATAGTTGAAATCACTATAAATCAGTGAAATCAATTTAACTCAGTGGAAATCAATATAACTCAATGGAAATCATTATAACTCAAGGCAACTCGTTACAAATTAGTGCAAATCACTGAAAATTAGTTGAGATCACACTAAAAATTATTTGAAATCAGTTGAAGTCAGTGCAAATTAGTGGGAATCACTAGAAATCAGTTGGAATCACTAGAAATCAGTTGAAGTTAGTAAAAATCAGTGGAAATTACTAAAATTCAGTAATAACACTATGATTCACTGGAAATCATTATAAATCATTATAAATTATTGTAAATTAGTAAAAATCAGTGGAAATCACTAAAATTCAGTGATAACACTATGATTCATTGGAAATCATTATAAATCATTATAAATCATTGTAAATTAGTACATATTAGTGTTTGTTTCCTGTAAAATCTTTTTCTGTCGGCCTCCATGAATGGAACACCAAATTCCACAAGTTTCGTTTAGATTAAACCAAGCAATATTTTGAAACTAACGATTTTATTTCAGCACATTCCAAGTTATGACCCCGGGTAAATTACCAAATGCTTACTGCTAACAACCGCGTACCGGTATTTAGAACTAATATTAAATTTAATAACAATAAAAGACTACGGCGTAATGCGAAACACGGAGAATTAAACGCACATTAAAAGCAAATGCGCACAATGCAAGATGATTTTCACCATCCAAAATCAACATTACTAATCAAATTACGTGGGTTAAATTACCATTAAGAAAGAAACACCGCGTCTGACTTCTCATTTCGAATTCGAGCAGAAATTTGAATTTCCTGCCCCTCTAATTATTTGCATACACGTTTACAACGACCATAAATCACGAGAACTACACAATGTCAGATGACTCGGGATCCCAGATTACACATTACACATCACTAACGAGTAGCTCTGGGCAGGGCCAGCTACAATAAGACCAATGATTGATTCGCAACTGAACTTTTCTGATGCTTCAATTCCAGTCATCAACTCAGTTTCGCACCTGATGCACTGACTGGTCGTGCATAGCAATGAGTTGTGGAAACGACTCGACAAATAAAGCTGCATTTTAAGTTTTTTATTGCGCTTTCCCTCCCGTTTCTTGGAAACAAATAGGTAAAATTTTACTTTGCCATTGGAGACACATTCATCACTTGGAAAACCATTTCGAGAATTTCGCTTAATGCGCATTGTAAGAAATTATGTGACAGTCTTTTTTCGGGAACTTAACATGCCATCTCGTGGGAAATAAATCATGAAACCGAGTTTTTACTAACGATATAGATTCGGTGCAAGGTTTTCAGCGAATTGAAATGATTCTCTTTGAGTGCACAACCCGCATATTTGATAACGATTTTTTTTTTTTGGTTTTTTTTTTGTTTTTTACTTACCACATCGATGATATGGTGAAGGGAAATTCCAAACACAACTTGCAGCGACTCGGTTGCATTATGAGACGGTCGAACGGCTGCATCGTAATTGGCCATCAGGTAACGTGTTAGACGATATTCGTGTTCGTCAGCCAACACTATGATAAAATAAAAGAAAAAAAAAATCTGTTTTGAGAATTTGAAAGTTTAATTGAGCACAAATATTATTAGTCTAGATAGTACATGAAATTGTTATGGCATAAAAATAGCGGTTTAACTTTAATTTTTAATGTAATTACTGAACCGGATGGATTAGTGTTTTCAAGCGGCAAAATTAGCAGAAGCAAACACAAAGTTATCAACACTCCGGTTCATCTAAAGTGATAATTTACCAGTGAAGGATTACCTGTGGGCTTCCGTCTTTTAGCGGCTCTGCGACAATGGATCAAAATAATATTGATTTGATATTGAAAGAGATAATTTGTGAGGAGGGACTTTGTGATTCCGATTGCTTAGGGACCTCCACAGGGTTTAACCTAGCACCGATAACTACCACAGAATCTAGATTCTTCCCGCAATTTAGATATTGGAATTCAGTCGTTTTGGTCAATATAGATATTGAATTTAGTCGTTTTGGTCAATTTAGATATTGAATTTAGTCGTTTTGGTCGATTTAGATATTGAATTTAGTCGTATTTGTCAATTTAGACATTTAATTCAGAAGTTTTGGACAATTGAGTTATTGAATTCAGTCGTTTTGGTCAATTTAGACATTTAATTCAGAAGTTTTGGACAATTGAGTTATTGAATTCAGTCGTTTTGGTCAATTTTGATCCGCATTGTAAAGGAAACGGTGTACAATTAGCATCCCTGCGCTCAATGAGAGCATTTACGGTATTGAGTCCGAAACATTCGATAAAAGCAATAATTTAGAGCGTTCTCCAACTTTTATTGCAGTATTCCTTTAAGTTTAATCAATATCAATTTCTACTCTCCCAAAAAGTGAGATATTTCAATTTCCCCGTCCACAATCAAGTTAAATGTTGTGTGATGGTCGTGGATGCTGACGTAGCATTCGGTTGGTCAAGGCTCGTTGCCAACTAGTTTTCTTTACAAATTCAGCAAAAGGGAAAATACGGAGTTTGAAAACGAATTGGAAAAAAAAGATGAGAGGAGTAGTGAAAAAAAAAATACAAATGTTTTTGGCATCACAAGTATTTTTGTAACGAGGAGTCGAAGGCCGTGGTCAATTGCCAAATAAAACGCGTGTTTTTCATCTTTTTCACGACTCATTGCTTTTACATTAGTGTTCATTTATTTATTCGATCGGAAAAGGAGGGAAACCGAGAGTCTCTCGGCGCATCCTACCGCGTGCCAAGGCTGGAAATGAAATTTTTAAAGCAGGTGACACGTGCAATTTACCGCAAACGGATGAAATGTGCGAAGAAAAAGTGACAAGATTGAATGAATCCTGAGATCGCACAAGTCCCAGCCTCGACCTTTGACTCGGTTCAATTTTCAAAGCGGTAACTGTTGACAAGACTTGAGCTCGTAACTTTCTCAAAACGTGGTCATCATCGAAGGAGAGAAAGTGCAAGAGGTTAATGGCACGATCCATCTGAGGAACGTCGAATGAAATCCCTTGACCCATACAAAGGTGAGACTCATGGCGCCATCAGAACGAAATCTCCACATTCCAACTGCCCAACTCGCTCTGCTCATCAACTTTACCTGTGGTCTTTCTTTACGGATAAAAAAAAAAAATACAAGACTCATCGTGATTCAGCACTTTGGTTAACACGAAAAGATGCTGGAGAAAATTGTACGTAGAAGTTTCCAGCATCTTTTGACTCTTGACCTCGTATATCCGCGTTGTCATAATCACGGAATGTGATTAAGAGCTATGCCATGTATTTTAATTAATTAAAAGGTAGAAGATGATTATGGCGATGAAACGGCGAGTCGTTTTGATGAGTCTATTACGCGCTTTGTGTGCTGCACGTCAATCTATAACATCATTTAAGGTTGTAAAAAAATGTGAAGGAAAAAATGTTTTAAAAAGATTGGGTCGTAAATCGTTGGTGGCGTAATAAGGATATAATGTAGCCTTCAATTTCATGTGGAACTGACATCCCACATTTTGTATTGCGTTCGATTTAAGCTCAGGCACCACAACTCTTAACCGTGGACTGGTTTTCAGTTTCACCGAAGTAGAGAGAGAGGTGAAAGTCTCGTTAAAACGACTCTAGTAAATTTACGGCTTTAATACAGTTAGTTGGGCGGAATTAGTTTATCCAATCAAAAGGCGGACGCTCGGTAACAGCTGTTTATCACACGATCGAGCGACCTAGTCGTCGGGTTCGTCACTCGAAGCGTGCGAGAGTCCGTGTTTGAGGAAAGCAAACGCTGGGCTTGTGATTCATAGCCCACTGACCACGCCTCGCTACACTTAAGACAATAGTAATCTCTCCACCGGGGGATCAAGACCCGTGCCGACTGACTTCAACCGGGCAAAACAACTGGCAAGACTTGTACTAAGGCCAATTAACCCTTTTGCTCGTTGCATGGGTGATAAATGGTGCAAAAGTAACCGCAGAAGAGAAGAAGAGGAAAAAAAAAACACGTTTTCAACGAACAAATAAAAATGGTTTAATTAATTTTAACTGCCATTACACGGCAGTAATGAATGGAAAAAGCAACTTGAATTCGCTCAGGTTATTCGTGACTTCGCAATTAATTGGCAAGGATTCTTGTAAAGGATTTTTGTTTTTAGTCGGGGAAAGCAAATGTTGGTAATAACAATTCCAATTGAGCATTGCGTTTATCTATAAATAATTAAATATTAATTGGTGCAGTGAAAGTTTCTGCTGATCGTAAATCTCCTCTGGTTGTACGCAGGCGCACTATAAGCAAAATGGAATTTCCCCGTTGTGTTAGCACTAAAACCAATTTTGAAAAATCTTTAAATTGCTGCCATCATTCCACTAAATTAATAATATTTATTGATTTACTCGATAATATTCGCAAATACTTTTTGAATATTTTTTCTTTACACTTGCCTATGGGAGAATACTCAAAAAAGTGTGCGAATATTATTAATTAAACTGATAAATATTATAATTTACAGGACTGTTGGAATAATTTCAATTTAAATAACCAAAGAATTGTGAAGATGAATGTAAGTGGGTCTCTATTATAATAGAGACCCAATCACCACTGGCAAATTTTAGCTTTTCCTGCAGCTAAATAGAGGCCGGCAGTCTAATAGGGGCCCTGTACAACCAGAGAATTTACTGTGTGTTTTGACGTGGGTGCTTCACCTGTAAGCATTATAACAATTGGAAGTCCGACGTCGACCCAAACCATTTTGGTTTTAAAAACCAAAAACCCCTTCAAAAACCACTCTGATTTCTGTTTTTGAAGTTTTTGATGATGGTTCAAGGTAAATTTTTTATTCCATTTCCATTTTTATGACTGATAACCATCACGAGAAGCCCATTTTTTGAATTTCTAAATAATCAATAAAAATGTGATAGGTTTAAATGAAGCTGTTAACATTATCAGAGCACGGATGGGGGTAAAAATTAATGATGCAACTTTTTAACTCTTCATTCTGAATTAAGAGAAATGGGATCAAGTGTAGGTTCGTGCCTAGAAGCCCAACTAGCAAACCGAAAAGAGCGAAAATTAATTGATGAAGGGTTTCCTTATTCCCGTGCGTCGGAAGAAAGCACTTGGAGTTTCGTGCGGTTAGCGCGTGTACGCAAGAGAAGGTTATCGGGCACGGACACCAATGGAGTAGAATGATAAGGATGAATGGAGCCTGCCTTCATGGGAATCTGTTTCCTGAGGTGGCCAATCGAGTAGTGGTGGGCAACAGATATATTAGACTCGTAAAACGTCTTTCCTTCTACGACAATGATCCAATAAAAATGCGCCGCTCGGCAATCGCAGCTACCCACCCATACACCTCTTTCCTTGGCCGCACCGTCGAATGAATTTGCCCACTGCCTTTCTTCTTTGGCGCCCGATCGATACCCAGAGGTGCGAGCCTGAGCTCTAAGGAACAGATGGACGCACGCAGGGTCAAATTCCTTTAAAAAAAAAAGACATTGAGCACTCCAGACTCACGTACCAACGTCACGTGCGTCAATTGCAAATGACAAAAAAAAAAAAAAATCGTTTCATCATCCATCTATCGGCATCACACAAAGAAGTTGGAGTGAGTCTTCAACTCCATTCAAAACGTGTTCGCACTGGTCTCCAGTGACACCAAAAAGAACCTTATTGGACCAAGCAGCACAAAGATGCAACCAGGGGGGAGCTCAAGGGCAGCTTTGGCTTTTTTTTTCTTATCGTTCCCCGAGGTGTTTCTTACGATATCGTACTCTTTCTTCACCCCACTTAGAAGAAAAAATAGAACGTTTACATCGTCACCTAGTGACCGCAGTTTTCCCCAGCCGAGCGGAAAATTCAGGCATCATTTAGCCAACTGGATACTGGAAGAGAGAAATCCCCCCGTGGTACACGGTTTGCACGCGCAATGAAGTACGCTGGGTGGGATTCATTTATCTCGTTGGTAAGCTGAAAAATTCAAGAATGGAAGAGGAGTAAACATCATCCTATGAGAATTCCTGCGCCCTATGAGAATTCCACTGCTACAAGCAGTGACTTAATTGACTTACGGCGCCACTGTGATCGCCTAAAAGACGCGCCAAATTTTATTTGGCAAAGAGTGCTGTGTGATGCAAACATTATGAGGGAGGTGGCGTGGGGTGAGGGTAAATGATATTCGAATAAAAGCGGGTCAAGGACCTCTTTTTGAAATTCATCCGTTGCCGCGAGTGTCGGGGTTTTGGTGCATTTTGCGAGACGGGAGACGGCAGTGTTCATCTTTTTACAAGGATGGCCGAACACTGTGATGTCGTTAAGATTTGCGGCTGTGCGCAACCAAAGAATGTTGGTTGCTAGCCAAATGAAATGATGTTACAATGGACACGATGTGGCAGAAGGTTTGAGTTGGAACAGCGAGCTTGGAAACAGTCTGTGCGTGCAAAATATCATCTGGAATTCTCAAAAGGGATATAACGTTGTTTCAATTAAAAATCAGAGAGCATTTGGTTTATGAAGTGCGAAATGCTCTCACTTAACTTGGATGAGCAACTCGCTAATTACTCAGTGTTGAGTATCAGCGGTGTTTGGTATTTTTAACTATCAGTGACATTTGAAATTTTAGTTTCTGAAAAACATTTTCTAAATTAAAAATGTTGGAAATTTATTATTACAGTCGAACTTCGTTATAACGAACTGCGATGTAATGAATTTTTGTTGTATCAAATTTCTAAAAAGATTAACATGTTAAAAAATTTCGGTGTAACAAATTTTGATATTACGAATTATTCGTTGTAAAGAGCAGGCGCTAGATTTTTTTTACTGCGGCTCTGAGTTTGTTATAACGAACTTTTGTTATAAAGAACAGATTTCTCAGGTCCCTTGCAATTCGTTATATCGAGGGTCGATTGCATTATTTTTTTGGGAGTATTTTGGATTTCCGCCATCGCTTGGGCTTTTCTCTTGCGAAAACCCATAAATCCGCCCCTGAATGATGGATTCTACAGTTGGGACTGTTTCTCTTCTGAATTCTCCATCTGAATTCTGATGTAAACACTTTTGTCTTAGAAATACTCGTGTGATGACTATATTCCAGGCACATTTTCAAAACATGGCTACGGTGTTCGCGTCGGGCCGCCGTTTCGTTGCTTTCGAAGCGCGCGTGTACCTAGTAATTTTGGTGTCAGATTTCTTAGACTTATGACGTTTCACTGTTGTTATGGCCATAATAGGGGGCGGGCGTCGAGGTGGAAAATGACATTCTGCAAACTCCATGCACGTTTTATCAAAATGGGCTTAATCTTAACGCTCAACGAATGTCATAAAATTCATCTAAAAATTAACTTGAGAGAATTAGTTTTAGCAATTAAACATGCGACGTTACAGTTATAAACAGGATTATAAACAGGATCATGGCGCTGTAACTTGACACCATACAAAAATCTTTGAAATCAATGCGTGAATTGTGCTGTTTTTGAGCAAAATAGTCGTAGAAATTGAAGGTTTGGTTGAAATAAAGATGTCTTTCCTAACTCATCAATTATCCAAATGTCTATAATGCAAAGATGGCGTTTTTTCTTGTGCATGTTTTCTTTATGAAGTTCCTGCATAGATTTTTTGATCATCATCAAATATACTCCACACAAGAATATGATTAACTTTACTCGCTGGACTGCTTGGCTGTAGGGGTCTCATCAATTATTCATTTTTGTAGTGGGCGAACTACGTTTAACGGCTTCGTGAGTGTATAAGGGCAAAGAAGGCTGCTTTTGCATCAGACTTCAATGCGCATTTGATATTCATGGTTGGCCCTGTTTGTCGTGCCAGAACGCTTGCTTGGCCCGTAAGTGCATCTCCTTTCCTTCCCCCTATGGCGACTTCGGATAAAAGGTTGCATTTCTCAGTGAAACGTATCTAATTTTGATATAGTTTTTGGAGTAAGAAAAAAATTCGGAGTTTTTCTAGCATAATATAATGGAAAAGTGGCTCTGCTCGTTCCTGTTAAGTGAGCAGAGTTGCAAATGGAAGAGGTTGAAACTGTTCTCGTAACTCATCATTTGCGAGAGCTAATAACATAAGGTGCAAGGTGAATGGGGGGGAAAAAGATATTATTGGAAATCACGTGAAAACCACTACTCCACACTCATTAAGAGCGGTGCAAGTAGTCCCACACTGAGAGAAATTGGCCGCAAAGGGTCATTATAAAAATGCAATTTCGCACGATGAAATGCAATTCATCTTGTCCCTCCAGCTTTTATTAGGACGGGTAAATTCGAGTGAATTAGGATAACGCTTCTATTTGGTCTTCTGGAACTCCACCACAATGGAGTAAGTAAGCACGCACATGAAATGCAATCGAGGAAAGGCTCGCTGTGATGGTGAGTTGGTAAGTGGGGAAAAATTATCTGTATAGTTGAAGTATTGGTTGACATGCTTGGATGACTACGTACAGTCGCATTTAAAACAACTGGGTGTCTATTGTATGCTGACAAAACATGAAATTAGGCATTCATGCGCTATATTAGTGACTCGCGTGTTATTTGCTAAGATCTTCCTCTTTACCCCCGCGCAAACAAAGACCCGTGAGCAACTCGAAGAGATATACGGTAGTCACAGGGTGGTAGCCAGTCGCATAAATTGAGATTTCCTGAAGATTTCTGGATTTCAGGAGGATTTCTTAGGTTGTCAAGTAGATTTTTTTAAAGATTTTGATCGATTTTATGGATTTCCAAGAATCTAGGAATTAGAGGATTTTAGAGATTTGTAGGATTTTAAAGATTTGTAGGATTTTAAAGATTTGCTAAAGGTTTAGGGATTTTAAAGATTTGCTAAAGGTTTAGGGATTTGCTGTGGATTTGAAGATTTTAGGTGGATTCCTTTACAGATTTTGCTTGATTTTGCTACAATTTCTGCAACAATTTGTAAGATTATTACGATTTTTACGATTTTAGGATTTCTAGGATTTTCAGGATTTTTAAGATTTCTAGGATTTTTAGGATTTTTAGGATTTTAAAATTCAAAATCTTAGCCTGTACAAGATTTCCAGCATTGGTTATCCCCTCGGATACTCATAATCTCAATTGTGGATAATTTTATGTTTTGCCACTAGGTGAAACACCAGACATCGACATGTGATATAGATATAGTCTTGGCTTAATTATGAAGCGATCACTAAAGAGAAGGCTATTATCATCTGTCGATGTCTAGTGTTTCATTTAGTGGCAAAACATGAAATAACTTACAATTTCAATTGTCAGCATATAGTGGTCATCCAGTTTTTTTGAACACGACTGTTTCTTTAATTTCATCAAAGAAAGTCTTGCCCTACTGTAAAAAGAAATTTTTTTTTTGTTGATTTAGAAATTACTCGCAGCAATTTTGGTAGTGCTGTGTCTATAGTCAACCGAGGTCAGTAAAAGAGAGTGGTCGTAAATAAATGATTGTAAACGAATATGTGTAAACATTGATGAGATAGAAACTTCAAGAGAATTATTTGTGAGATACAGAAATAAATTGGGAAAAGGGGGAATGAACATTGCTATATAAAATTGCCAGTGGTGGTAAATCTAAATGAGATGGTTAAAATTGCAGTTAAGATATATTTTGCTATTTAAATGCTGTGCACATGCCCACTGCGACTTGCAGACTAAATCGGTTGTCGTTTTTTAAGGTAGATCGTGACAGCCGTCAGTCAGGCAGCATAAAAATGCTGTTTAACCTTAATGACTTTTCGAATGCAGCTAGTAATTAAGACTCGTGTGAGCAAAGCTTGTTCAGGGGTGTAGGACCAGACAAGGAGTTCTGTGGAACGACTTTTTAAGGACCCAACCGTTCATTTAAACCAAAAACTAAAGTACTACAGTTGGAAACGAGTAGCGAATGCTGTTGCTATAGAAACAGTACATTAAATCAGAGAATGGGAAACAAATGGAATTCCAGAAGGTACCTTATCCAAGTACTGAGAAGATCCAATGCTACTGAACGTACACTGCAAGAAGTTATTTATTTATTTATTTATTCGATTTAAAGTTGCCCTCGATTATAGGGCACCATCAATTGCAAGTCGCGGCAAAACACCAACACTTTGAATACAAGTCGCCCTCGATTATAAGCCGCGACTAATATTCAAAGAAATTTGCATTTCTATTTTGCTGTAGGTTTTTCTGACTAAAAATTGGTTTTTCGAACTTTAGAGACTCATCTTTTTGTCAGATAAGATCTTATCAGACAAAAGGATTCGTGCAGACCTAATTATTTGACAATTACTCGGCGCGCTCGGTATATTACTACTGAAAATGTTTGCATTGATGTCGGCTTGGTCCGCAGAGCAGGAGAACACTGTTTCCCGGATTTTGTAGGGTAGGACATTCCATGAGGTGTAAAAAGGTGTTAAGGCATGATAGACACTTCACCAAATTTTATAACATGCACAATAGGCATTAAAATGGACTAAAAACGGTGTGTGTTGGTGCAAATAAAGATTCAATAAATACCATTTAATATATTTTGAAAGGCCTCACATTCATAAAGAGGAACCACTCTAAAAACAAAAGTATGTATCCATAACAGCTATACGATAGTGTAATACAATTGTTGTATTCAAAATACAAACGTCATCAGTGTAAAATGGGAAGATTACAACTTTTGGCTTGATTTACGTCTGTTTTCCTACAAAGGAAAGGACATCTCAGGGTTGTTCTTAATGCAACCAAGCCAAGCAACATAAAAATGTGTGTGTGAACGTTATCAACTGAAGATTTGATTGGCTGCTGTTGGTCATATGCTGCCATTGGTAACAAAAAAAGTGGGTAGTTAAAATGGCGCTGTTCTTATTGCCATAGTGTGTTGCGTGGCAACGGGCACTCTTCAAGTTCAAGTAATACCGACTGACAGTCCATTCATATTGTAAGTCACTAAATGCGTGTAAAACATTTACACAAATGTAAATCATGTAATTTGCATGTAAATGTTTTATTTTCGTTTAATGACCGTATGAATGTGCCTACTCTTCCATACACTTCTTTCCTTACGAAATAAGGGAATAAGCATTTCAAATTAAGTTTCATTATAAGAAACTAGAATGTCGGAAAGCCATTATCCATTTTTTAATAAAGTCTTCATACTTATTCTTAGATGTAAATAAAAACTTCGATTTCTTCCGGCAATAAAGTGTAATGTAACATTGCATAATTCTGCACGGTAATTAATGCTAAGTTTCTAAAGAAGCAATCCTTGTTAAATCTGGTGGAAGTAATTGCTATGAAATAAATTGGAAATGTTTAAAGCTACCTGTCAATGTGACTTTAAGTCTCATAGTGAACACAAGGAAAACTATAAATACAATACAATCAGTTTTACTGACAAATGATTTTTTTTTTTTTGGTTTTCAGTAGGAAACAATCTTTTTCTCTTAAAGATAGACCTTTTATTTTTTTTGACAGGGTAGACAACACTATAATATTTTTTTTCAAAGATTTGATTTCACTGCTTTCAAAAACCTCCATAGGCAAGATGAAACTACGTTAGACATGCAGGGTTCTGTCTTTTGGTATTTCAAGCAGGTTGGCTAAGTCGAGCTTCCCTGCATTTAAAACAGATGCTCCTGCTTGTGGCGATCTTGAACCAACTGTGGCATAGTGCCATCCACAAACACCGGGCAGCTACAAGTTGGAGACAAGTTGCCACTTATGTATCTTGACCTCAATCTTCCCTTAGCATGCTCAGTTGTGTTATCAGCAACATCTTGCGAGGATTACTAAGAACTTGTAGCAGTTCTCTTGCTTTCGGGTTTAATTTAAGTGGTGAGGACAAATGTTCATGTTGATTTGTAAGGTCTGACATTACTGCTCTATTCACTTCAAAAGCCATGGATAATGAAGTAGTTTGAAGAAGATGCAGAGTGAACTAATGACTTCATTTGTACGTTAACTATGTAAGCTGGTACACAACTGAGGACATTACAATAACGCATTAGCTATACATTTTCTGCTCCAAAAAAAAAAAAGATTAACAGTACAGTAGAGCGTTGATTATTCGAACTAATTGGGGAACGTGGGTGTTTATAAAACCGATTTGTTCACATAATCGAACATTAGAAGTTTATGCACATGTGTAAGCATTTACAGAATACATGAAAATAAAAAATTACTTTCTATGTTTTACGAGAAGACAAATGTAATATTACATACGTACTGCGTATGTATTCTTCAAAATTTAGGAACAGCCATAAGTTTTCTTTGCATAAGGGGTTGGGTATGCCGGTTAACAGGTCGTTCACTTAACCGACGTTCAGATAATTAACTCACTCTCACTTGCGTACGTTGCAGGTTGTTAACCTTTCACACAGCCATGGCTGGTTACCACACACTGCAAGTTATGGCCTATCATTTCTGGACCGAGTCCTCCCACTAAACCGAGTCTTTGTAATCACAATCCCAGTCTTTTTTTACTTTCACCAGCAGCACGTGTGCTTTGCTGCAATCCTGTAAAAATGATCAGTTATTGATGATTTTTTCGAGAAATGGATACAGCTAGGTTCACAGGGGCCAAAAGTATACGTAAAACTGCTATTCATATCGTTTTGCAGAGTGTGGGTTTGAAATCACGATGACTCGGTACCACGATTAGCTTTAATATTTTTGCCCCTGCCTCAAGTGAACTCCACAATAGGGATTTAATATTTTGCTAAGGGTGGGGGAGGGGGGGGGACTTTGTGGTATTTGGCATTATTTTGCCATTCAACTCAAGCAATAAAAGAACAAAAAAAATGTCATTTACGACCGGTTCCTTCAATTTGCAGTTACAACTTCCCCTGGAGACCTCATCAAAATGTCCAAATTACTCCGCTATTGCTAAGATCGACCATGCAGGTACATGTGATTGACGGCATTTTACAATTATAAGCAGATTATCGATAATTTCAGTTGCATATTGAAAATTCTTGATTATTTTAGCACGAATTTGAGCACGTGATTTGCGTGACAAATTTGTTTTCACGAGGAAAGTGGTTTGGGTTAGCAATCTTGCTTTTGATCTCTTCAATCATGCAACAATTTCGTCCGATCTGATCTAATGCCCAATGTCACGCAATCTCGTGCTCAATAGCGTGCGGTTCATCATGCTGATAACCTGTCCATATTAACCGACTGGAGTAAAGTAGCCATGGATCCGGGTTAGTACTTGGGTAAATGACATACAGGTCGAACCTAGCTATTACGAACAGAGTTTGTTACAATGATAATTTTGGTATAACGACCTGCATCGGAAATTCCAGAAGGTTCTTTTATGGCAAGACCAACTGCCACCCATCTCTTCTGTAGTTTCCAAGAAATCAGACGTCCCATGCTAATCTAGCACCGTAGACAAGCATGTTACGACCGGTTGAACTTTTATAACAATTGCGCATTGTACATCATCATTATTTTGCCGACTTCTGATAGGCCAACCCAACGGCTAAGACATACTTCACATACCTTCCAGTGAAAATAATGAAAGCTGTACGTGCGCGTGAAAACGAAACGCACTTAAAATGCAATTTGGATGTGTTTCTATTTTCAAATGCACCTATCGAATTTGTGTAAAGGTCGTTTCTACTTAAGCGTAATTGCATGTGGAACGCATTTATCACAGCAGAAAGATTGAAGGCGCATTTACGCTTCCCCTTTTGCTGCTGCCACGTGTTCATTTGCACTTATAACGAGAGCTCGCGAGTGACTCTCCCAGGACCAAATTAAGCTTTGCGCGATTTGCTAGCAAGTTCTCTTTTTTCCTAATCAACGCTTTTTTTTATTAGTCCGTTTCAACACTGTTTGAACCTCCATCTGTGTTTAAAAAAAAAAAAAAAAAAAAGAAGAAAAAAAGAAAAGAAGAGAAGTAAATGGGGGTTTCTCTGGATGAAGAGAAAGACGAAGAAAAAATTGCGAGGAAATTTTTCTCGGTTCAAATGTTTTCACGCAACACACACGAGGGGTTGAGATTTCATCAGGCGGAAGAAAACACTTTGCCGTTCGAGGCCGGCACGACCTCCTTCAAATTTTCTTCTGTCTGATGGATGCGACATCTGGTGCCAGTGAATAGCACAATAAGAAGCAAATAGTAACTGGAAGGCGTCGCTGATTACCCAATTGTGGAATGTCGTGCACACGACGATGGGGAAAAAAATGCCCTTTTTTCGAGGACGTTGCACACAACAACGATCGCCCTCGGATAGAGACATAAAGAACGCCAATCAAAACACGAGGCTAGGGATTACCCCTTTGTATCCTCCGACTGTGTGGAAAACTCGACAGCTTCGTTATAATACAAGGCGAGTGTTGAAAGTAGTAAAATGTTGTTATGGTGATAATAAAGGGCAGGTGTAAGCCAATTATAGTCGAGGACACGCCTGTTTGGGCTCTAACACTATAAAAAAATATAAAACAAAAACCCCACGCGCACATCTAACGACCAGGGCAGGCGTGACTGGATTCAGTAAAATGGAACGTTTTGAGAAATGAATAAATAAAAAGCCAAGGGAGAGCCGAACAAAATTCGCAAATTATAAGTTAAACTTGAGGTGCACGTATCTAAATTATCCTTCATTTAAACTCAAATGAAAAAGGAGAAGAAAGGGAAGAGAAAAATACGATTGGAGGCTTTAGGGATTTGGTCGTTTGGACCCTGTTTCTATGCTTTATACTTTGGAAGTATAAAAAGAATAGAATAGAAAGTGGAGTTCAGTTATCGATGGATGACGTCCCATAATCGTGCATTCATCTTTCTAGATGGAAGGAAGAGGAAGAAAGAATTCAATTTGCTGTTTTGGTGAGAAATGGTCTTTTCAGATGACAATGTGGAGGGCACCTTTTCCTCAAGAAGGGCACGAACCCAAGTCAAAGACAATCAGTGAGTGACGACACGAAGAAAAAAAATTTTTTTTTTTTAAAAATGGTCGGGGGAGAAAAGAAATTGCTTTAAAAGTCGATTTTTCTTTTTTTTTTTCGGGAAAAAAGAAAAGAAAAAATATAAATCTTCTTTATCAGAAGTATAAGTTGCAATGTGCTGTGTTTCTAAAGCTTTGCCACCGAATGTTGTTTATTAAGAGAACACAAGGAAAGTAATGGCCAGGGCCTATGGTGGGGGTAAACAGGTTGAAGGCTTCTAACTTAAGGTATTGTTCACCTGTTGAACATGGATTGGGTTGCACAAGTTTAAAAGTGCTCGATAAATGGTAATGGCTGTTGTAGTTTGCATACAGTTTGCCATTGCACTAAATTAAAGGGCTGGCGGGTACGAGCTGTGTAAATATCGCATAGACAAGTGCAATTATGTGTAATTACGTGTGACTAGAGCTCGCGTAAATTGACAATGACAACTGATTGCACGCAACGTTTATGTAAATTTAAGACAATACACAGTTTGCGCCATGTACTTTTCTCTTATAAAAACCCCCGTTAAGCTTATAAATTTAGTGGAAAAGCCATAACTCTAACGGAGCTACAGATCTGTGGTATAACTGGAAATAGCACAGCCAATCCGGTAATTTTCCACTAATGACGTCATCAGCCAAAAATTGCAAATGGCGACTGCTTGTTTTTGCCCCATTTACAATTCCCCGCTTGAATTTAACGTGAATTTTAAGCTTGGGTTCCGGTCGGTTCGGATGCGGTTTGGGCCCAAACCGTGCCCGAACCGAAATTGGTGCGGTTCGGAATTGTACAAACTGATCCAATCCGCAACTAAGGTTCGCGCAATCCGACCTGACCCGGCACGAGGCCGATTTGCGAATTGCGGATCGGTTTCCCAACAAATCCCAAATTTCGATTCCGCTTTTGTAACGGTTGCGACGGCATCGATTCGGCACGTGTAAGGCTTTTTAGTTCGACGCAAATATGCCAATTTTGATGCCATCGCGATCGTCGCAAAGCGGCATCGTAATTGACAAAATTGCATCGAGACAAGGAAATGTGTTTAATTTATTTGATTTATTGCTGAAATGTTGTTTTTATTGCCTGATTTTGAGTTGAAATTGATTTTTTTTAGTGTAAAAATCACAAAAAATCGTAAAAAAATCGTTAGGAATTAAAAATTGTCAATTTTTTTCGTTTTCTCACAAAATCGAATGTAAAACGAAATATTTCATATTTATTTTGTCACAGGATCATTTAAATAGTACAAATATAGTGTAACGAAACTTTTATAATCGTTAAGGTAAAAGTGTCGCGCAAAGTATATTTTTCCATTTTCACGTTACATTAAATATAGTGTAAAAATTGCTCTAATTGTAAGGGAAAAGTACATGTTGCAAACTTTGTAGTGTGTTTGTTTATTAAATTATTATATTCTTATTAATAATTTTTTAATTTGTTAATGTGAAGCATTAATAGGAGTTTTCATTACATGCATGGCTTTTTAGTTTTGTGATTTTGCTTTAATCACACAATCAATAATTGTTGAAGCATCCAAAAACAATCGCATGATTTTGCAATTTTGCATTGTTTGGTCTTATTGGGATTTAGTTGTACTCTTCCAATTGAAAATGAGATACAACATAACGAGTATTGTATAATTAATGTGATAAAACGAATTTTTTTTAAATAAAGTGCAATTAGCATCGTTTTAATATTCATAAGTTTTACAAAGTTGACCAGAGTTGGATCGTGAGTTTCATAGCTGTTACATCATCGTGGATATTCCAGCGTATTAATGATAATTCAAGTTGACCACTTAGTCCAAGCTTGGCTGCCTCTATTCTATTTTGAGTTTGACAAGCTTCAGAATCGCTTGTTAAAATTGCAAAAACTACTTTTTAGACAATTTAGGAATTTTGTGCAAACTTTCTTGTACTTTAGTAATTATGAATGTGATTGGTGAAACAGATATCACAACATAAAATCGCAAAACCATCCAGATCGCACAATCGCAACATCGGCTGGATTAATGAAACCTCCTATGGCATCTTTTCGTCACTAGTGAACACGTTATAATTGTTGTGTATCGTTTTTTATAAGTACAAAACAAAAGAGATAAACTTTTTGGATAAAATTTCTATTTAATGAAAATTTTATTCAGTGGAACACATCACGAACTACACAAAGTGGTGGTGTCATTTGATTATTTGGTACGAATGGGTGTGTTAGTTGCAACTTTTACTATTTGTTCTAAGCGAAACTAACTCAGATTTGCGCAAATTTAAACTGGAATGTTTTTTCTGCGACTACATAACGCTTACACAGAATGAATTATTTTGGGATAGAAATAGCATTACAGTATTTATTGGTACACACCAAGCACTTTAGGCTGTTGTGTCATATAGGATACAGGATTTTAAAAAAATGCTGTCTCTCTAATTATCGTCCATCAACTGGAGCACGAAGCATCCAGCCAGGGGTTCATAATGGCTTGTGCCAAAGTTGACAAAAAAACATTATGAAACGGTACGCTTTGGTGCATTCTCGATGTAAACTAGACTTTAATAAAATAGACTCTAAAATATTTTATAATTATAAGTAATGAAATAAATAAACAACTGTACTATGTTATAACTATTAAATTAAATAAACTTTTTGTGTAATTTGAAGACTTGTGTGCTGAAGCAACAGATAATAAATAAATCAATTCGGAAAAACAAGTTATTCGGATCTTGATGGAACTGAGGATCAAACCGTAGGTCACCTGATCGCCAGTCAGGTGCACTGACCACTACACGTGTTTGCACTGACCGGGACTTTCCACAGAACATGAACTGCCATGCTGGATTGGAGGGACTGATAAACTTCTGGCAATAAAGATCAAAGTCACAAACTATGGTTACTAATAACCAGGGCCGGATGTGGTTTTTGCGGGGTCACGGGGAAAAGTTATTAGTAGGACCTCTAAAAAGAATTTTTTTTTATCAAAAAATCATAGAATTTTATTAAACATAATTCACAAATATTAAATACATTGTCACAATCCATTGATTTGCTGTGTTTTGTTTGATTTGTTTTGATGTGGTGTTTGTTTTTGGTTGATTTGGCAACCCATAGGTTCTGGTGGTTCTTTTTTGCATCATGTGTTCTAAAATAACATCTGATCTGTTTATGCTAATGTACGCACGTGAGGGACCGCAATTCTGGGCATGAGTCATTGATGACCATGTGGCCAGGTCTCTACTTGATATGCATATCCGGGCTCCTTTTGATGGCACATTTTGGGTTGGTCCAAGTACACCAAGCTTATCTGGTAGCATGTAGTCCTGTAAACAGGGCAGATTCATGTCAGCTCGGGACGGGATAAGAGCTTGGTTTTCTAGCCAAGCCACCAACCCAACTGTTGAATTCATCCTGAAATAGATCCTAGGGACAGGTGTTGTGTGATGCTGGTTGCTATTTATCCAGAGTGGGCTTAAGACATCCCATGTGCACACTGTCTTGTCTTTAGCCATTTTTAGCCATTTTTTTCTCTCTATCTAATGCATACATAATTGACTCTTTGTCTTATTTGTCCAAGGCATAGGGCTATACAGATTTAGGGATAATCTCTTTTATGAATATGAAAAGTTTTTTTTATCTCATTTGTTTTGCTAAACTTTATTCCAGGTAACATTTGTAATCATTGGTTACTTATTTTATGAATTATTTCAAATTTAAATTTTCTGCCCCTTGAAAATCCAGCATAACAGTTAAGCTGGCTTCACTACATTTGTAAAGAGCGCTCTAACCAACAGCTACAGTCATTCACCAGCAGAGGCCCTGGAAATCATTTAAGCATATCGACACTAGCGCCCTTTATAAAATTAGTAGCAAACTGCTAAAAAAAAAACGACACAGCGCTTGCACCAATGGCTCTGGAAACTGTCCCTAAATCCGTAAGGCTTTACTGTATATCAAAACGGCATATTTTGACCCTTATGTCTCAAAGAGTTAAGCTGCTAATAACCCACATCGTGTTGGTAAATAAACCTGTATAATGTTATTTGTGCCTTCGTGAGCACCACTATGTAAAATTAAAATTAAATAGGTAGCTTATCGTGTTGAACGTTTCTATTGATTTCATTTTAAATCTTGCAGATATAGCCACTATCAATTACCATAAAAAACGTTAGCTGTTAAGTTTTAACAAGGAATTGAACGACCGTATCACAACAAAAACAGCAAAGCTGTAAACACGCGCCAAATAAATCAGCCCAGACACAATCGCAGATTCAAACCAAATTATGAATAGTTGGCTGAATCAACAGATCAATACCGTAGTTTGCTCATATAATTAATAAACGACGGTGTTTACAATTTTATTGTGCAGGAGTTTAGTGTGCTAAGCGCGGTTTTTCTATTCCAAGAATTGTTGAAATATGGTAATAATTTTTCTATCAGCAATGTTATTACAAAAAAAAAAAAAAAGTCATTTCAATTTAAGTGTGTGTGAAGATCACTAAAACACCACAATTACACAAATGCAAGCATAAAACAGTATTACAATATAGGTTGAACACTTTTTAATTTGCTGTTACTGGAAGTGATTTATCTTAATTACTCATTTCCAATTACACTAGACAATTTTAACTGTCCAGTTTGCAGGCAACATTTCTTCATTACCAACGTTTTATACGAAATAAATGAGCGAATTCAGCCCTATTTATGCTGTGAATGCTATTTACTTAAATTTATAGATAAGTTATGATGTTACACAGAATTTATTGCAGTTTTTATTGTTTGCAAATTCAATTCTAATAAATAAAAAACATCAAATTTTTCATCTTGGAAAAAAAATATTAAATATTAAATTTTGAATAACATCAAAGCTATCAAATTGATTCTATATGCAAAAATTCAGCCTCAAGATTATAGTTTCAATTTTAATTTCAAATTCTTTTATGGCAATAAAAGAAAGAAAAAAGGAAATTGACAAACAGTTGCTATCCGCCGGATCAAATGTGTCATTTCAAATCCTCCCAAAAAAAATTTTCTTTTTATAATAAAAAAAAAAAAAAAAAAATTTCGTTTTACATGAAACATTATTATTTCTAATAGTCGTTTTTGGAGGTTTCTACTTCCCTCGAGTGCACGATGAAATATGTTTCAATGAATCTGTGTTGCTTTAACTTTAATCGTTGTGTAAATTTGAGAACCCCCTGCTATTTCAGCAGCTGCTGATAGAGGAGGGAAGGAAAGAGCCTACAAGAGAGTAAATGATCATTTCCCCCAACAGAGGATGTCACCTGTGAGAAAAAAAAATATTGATATGGAAGAGGTATCAACACCTCGATTTTCAAGTATCGTTTTACAGCTGATTACACCCATTTACTTAGACAGTTGCGCACCTCATTCGTGAAACACGAGTTTCCCAACGACGAATCGATGAGCATCAACACTTAGTTATCTTCAGTTCAGATGCGCTCAAAGACGAAAAATAAAATTTTTATGTCGAATCGAAAACACATTCACTAACGAGCTGTTTATTATTCATACATTTAATTGGCTCGACCTTGGAAACGCTAATTATTTTGCCCAAATTTAACGATTAATTGAACGTTCCTAAGATTTTTGTGTTTTACAGTGGCGGGAACTAAATCACTCTGAGCGATGAAAGGTGCGCGTGGCAAAGAGCGGTCGACCGGTTATCAAGAAACCGCTTAATGGTTCCATTTCTTTGCGAGCATTTTCGCAGCTTTCACCCGAGAGAGAGAGAGAGTGAGAGGGAAAAAAATAAAATAAAAATAACGACGCTTTTACGTAATTAGTTACGCTTGTAGTTATCAAGTTTCCGTCTGAGAAATACAAAAGTCCCAAGGCAAATTCCCAAGCCTTAGACTTTAGCTTAACAAGTCCGGTTTCCATTTCGTTAATGATCGTCGTCGACTATTCGCTAAGACTCGCACCTGAGCAATATATTTTAAGTGGCCAGTTTGAATTTCAATTTACAATCCGAGTCGACAAATGCAGTTAGAGATGCCGGTGTAAACAATTACTGTAATGGCATTAAATTAGAGTGCGATTTTTTTTTTCAACGGTTCAGCTCTTTCACCACACACAGTTTGTTTCATAAGCAAAAACAATGGGCTCAGACACTTTTAGTCCTCTAATCTCCTTTGTTTGATTGTGTGCTTTTGAAGTCTCAGCTGCACGATAAGTGTCTATAAGGCGGTTGATAAGGTTAAATTGGTTTTTCTTAGCAATCTTTGTCTTAGGGCTTCATCTGTCGATCACAGACTCGAGCCAACACACTTAAAGTGGTTCAGACTTCATCTTGAATTACGATCATACAATTTAATAACCACACAGCTTATTGTTGGGATTTTGGGATTGACGGTATTTTTGACGTATGGGGGTTTTATTAATTCAACGATTTTACAATTGATGATTCTTGGGATATCATGTGACTTAAGTGCTCTAACTCTAGACAATTAACCAACAGCGCAAAAACGTTTTTAGTTGCTGGTGCGATAATAACTTAAGGGCAAAATCGTGACAAAACTAAAGCAAAATCGTTCCATTTATGAAATCCCTTAATTGTTTGTCGGCTGAATGGAAAATCAAAGAATTTTCTTCATAAAACAAATATTTATGGGGTTTCAATAATGTAACGATTTTCGGATTGCGCGATTATTACGTGACACAACAATACACCAATTCCGCGCACAATCGTACCATAAGAATCGCACCAGCGAACGAGAGTTTTTGCGCTGTTGCTTAATTATTTAAAGCAAATACAGTAAGTCACGTGACAACCCAAGAATCGCACACAATTTTTCATAGGGCTCAATGTACGATTATGCGATTTAAAAATTGCACAATTCTAAAATCGTTGCATTATTAAAACCCCTTAATAAAAGTGAGGAATTGATTAATTTGGTAACTAACAATTTAAATGGATTAATAATTAATGGACTAAATTAAATGACAATGGAGAGCCGTGAAGATTATTTATTCATTTGTTTAAAATTCAAAGGATAGAGGAGTGAAGAGATTTCTTTGCTGCGTTTATATTTTAATGTTTGTGATGCATTTTACTAGAGGGATTGGAGTGGGGAAAACAGAGCAACAAATGCCATAGGGAAAGTCGTTACAAAACACAAATATTTGCGAGTATGTTTTGAGAGGTATCTTATGAGAAATCAAAGTTTGAAACAATAAAAAAAAACTTAATAATTTAGCTAATGGTGGAAAAAAATGTACTTTTCTTATAAAAATAAATATCAATGTTATTGTGTAATTTCGGAGTTTACCGATGTTGTAAAGGAATTGTGGAGATTTTTTTTTAAAAGTCAAGGTTTCTTTTTTTTGCAATTTCTTGTCGGTCTTTCGTTGATTTGCTGGTGCCCTGTTCCACCATGTGTTATTTTAATTATTTTAATTTTTTTAAATTGCACATGCGCACAACAAATTAACTGTGGCTCCAGACTACTACAAAAATCGAACCAAACACGAAAACAATTGTTAAATTATTGCAATGTTACGCATCAAATTAAATTTTTTATTTACTTTGTACTTTGCAACAATATATGATAGATATATAAATAAAAAATAATACATGATGGATAACTTTCATGTTTTTTTAAGTCACTGCGCATCTCTGCTGTAGGGTATTGATATTGAAGTCTACTGATATGCAGGGCAGTGTTGTAGTCATAGTGGCAACTCCGGACCCGTTTGTAGTCAATTTTACGATGGAACTGCGAATCCTTACAAACCAAAAATTGTCTAAATTCAACTTTAAAAATTTTAGCTCATTACAAAGTATCGATTCACACGGGTCTTCCCATGCACGTAAATCGAGTTCTGTTTTAGCAACGCTCGATGCACCAGTCATCAAAATCGAAAGTTACAACTGCTTTCTATTTTCGGTTGAAAAGTTCTGCGATTTTTAATTCTATCTTAACAACTCAGCAATTTCTCGAATAAGAATTGAAAGAATGAAAAACATGCAAAAAGGAAGAGGTGCATGTAGAGAAAGGAATACGCATTAGTGGTAAACAGCGACGTTGACTTCAACTCGTGTTTTATTCTTCTCTTTCGAGACAAGAGAAAACGACTCGGAGAAGTGGATGCACAGAAGACTGCGGTAGAGTTGTCGACAACATACAAGGAAGGCCTGATGTGCATAGGTGCTTACGGTACAAATCACAAGACGCGAACGGAACACGCTGATGCTAGAGCTTGTAATCTTTCTTGTTGAGACAGTAATTGAAGTTTTCCTCTCTCTCCACACACTCACAACGCTAAGCCTTCACTCAATTGGAAATTCTACCCAATGTTGCCTCCATCCGATAATCTTCGAAGCAAAAAAATAGCAAGAAAAGAAAAGAAAAAAGACTGAGTAAAAAAAAAAAAATAAAAAGAATTCAAAGGGAACAGCGAATGTCTATCGCCTAATCTTCAATGGAACTACAAACATTTCTAACTATTTCAATCAAAAAGAGATAAAAAAAAAAAATACCGACAAAATAAACTAAAAACTTATCTCGAGAAAAGAAGGAATTGCATTTATTTTCCGGGTCGACATTTAAAAAAATTCCTTTGCCCTGCCCTCTGCCTCCGAATATGAAAAGTGGTGGCGTTTAATTAAGTGGGGAAAGAGAGTGAGAGCGAGCGGAGCAAAGTCATCAACGCAAACATGACTTTTCTTCAATTCAATCTGTGCAATTGGACGCAATTCCACGAATATTGTGTTTGCAACTCATTAAAAAAATAATCCTGATTAGCATCGCTCGTTTGCTAGGTGCACTTAAACTTGATGGACTTGTCAGACAAGAGTTTTTAATTATTCACACACTCTCGGCTGTTGGAAATTGCGTGCGAAGAGTAAATAACACTCGATCGTCAAGTTTCCATTCATTTCGCGCACTCTTGTTGATAGCTGAAAAAGATAACAAGAGCCTGGAAAATAAGGTAAAAAGTAGCAATCTCGACTCGTATGTTGTTGTTGTTGTTGCCTTTTGCCATTTCCACCGGCCACCGCTAATGCAGGCGAGTTTCACTGCACAAGAGGGTGATTTGGGCCGGCAAATAAGCAAGAAAACGAGCTGCTCGCCTCTTTCCGCCGGACCGACTTATTGCGTTATGGTAAAAAGAATCTTCCCGCAAGTTATAAAAAAAGGAGAGAGAGCAAAAAAATTGTTTTTTTCAATTTTGCAACATTTTTTCTTCTTTTTTTTTTTTTTATATTTCTCGTCAAAGTTAATATCTTTTGTGTTATTAAAGAGAAAAAGGTCAACCGAGTTGAGAAAACAAATCAAAGTTGTCGCAAGTTTTTTTTACTTTTCAGACGTCAAATTTCCAATTTTTTTTAATTTTTTAAAAATTTTTTCTAACATGATTTCTTAACACAAGTTTCATTCCCTTTGAATTTCTTTTCGTTGTTGCTACTACTACAGCTTGAAAGTTGCTTCTTATCGCACAGGATTGACGGGGAAGAAGTGAAATGCGACATCCTAACTCTTAAGCTTGTCGACAGGAGAATTGCTCGCTTTAACAAAATGTGTACAAACGAATCAGCACAAACTCTCAAGGATCCAGCTCATCTCTTGGCACATAAACGAGCAGATTTCACAGCTAGTAAAAATACAGAATTGGTATGCGTGCAAAATCTAAAGAAAATGAAATATTAAGAAACATCAGAATGAAAATGTTCTCGTAGGAAAAGGGCCCCAAAATTCCAAAAACAATATTCCAAAAAAATTTTTTTTTTTGGATTTTTGTTTTTTAGTTAAGGCCCCAAGAAAGACCCCCGAGATGATAACAAATGAAAGATGTAAATTCGCGGTGGAAACTCATCTTTAGGAGTGTCTCATTAGGTTGTGGACGCGTGAATCAAAGGACTGGCTAACCAGAGGAATCTATTGTACCGCCACATTTTAACCCTTTTGACTCTCCCAGTTTCGATCGAAGAAAAAGCAATAAAAAATTATCAAGAGAAGGATGTGAAAGCTACTTGATCTGATAAGAATCAAGGAAAGGATCATCAAGTAGTGAACCTTAAACAACTCGTGACCTAGTATACTGAACCGTAAATTAAAAAAGAAAGATATCTGGCTCTTAATCGGTCTTCAACGAAACCTACAGGCAGCCAATGTTCTCTATCTACTACAAATTTTTTTAGGGATTACGGATTCGCCAATCGAATTTACTGTTGAGATTAAAGCTTTTCCAGCTTCAATAATTAAATTTGATGTTTTAGAACTTTCCGAGCTGGAAATAAATTTTTAACTGTTTTTTTTTCTTGGTTTTTTTGGGCAAAAAATTGAGGTAAATTGTAAAGTTTAAAGTGATTTTTTTTCTTTTGCGTCTCTAAAAATTTAAAACCATGGAATAAATGATGAATCGTAATTTTGCATTTTAATTTCAACTTAAACGCGTCATTTAAGACATCAGCGGAAAGGTGATTGATTAAACAATAATGCACGCTTGCTCATTGAAGGTTTATCTTAATCACTCCACAAAGCAAAGCAGCACGACAACCAAGTTTTCAATTGAGATAGAAATGCTCAACATTACACGAAATTGATTAAGCAAATGGGGACGTATTTGGTCTAGCTCGTTTCGCACTTTCATAGTTCTTAGCATTCTCTGTGAATACCTTTGGGAAATTGAAAGCAAGAAGAACAAATCTGAATCAACAATTAAGCATATTGTTTCGAGTCAATATCATTCCTCAAAAATTACAGCTGAATATTATTTAAAGTTACATTTACATACTGAAAAATCCCGTCTTTTAAACAATAGTTAAAGCCATTATCGCGTTAATTACTGGGGACCTCCAAAGGACGAGCAAGCAGTTTTATTTCCATTTATTTCTTTATTATTTTAATTATTTCTTTTGTTCGTTTTTCGGTTGCATAAAAATGCCACATAAGGTTTTCCCTCGAGCTGCTTTGATCATTTAAAGTTGTGGGTCAGTTGTGTGGGATTATGGGAAGGTATTTGTATTTGTAGATGCACCATTTCAACCGAGGGTGGAGCCTCGTTTTCAGTTTTCACCTGTTTTGTTTAAAAATAGACGTCATTTAGATATATCCGGTTAATGGTCAACTATACGACTGGATCCATTTGGTATGTCGTCCAAACGTTGATCGTAAAGTGTGGACGGTTCGTTTAATATTCAGTTAATGCCTCAATTTGAATTTTGGTCTGTGGATATAAATTGGAAATTCAAGAGATGTCACGTTTATATGTGGACTCGCATCTGAGATGGACATCCCATTGAATATGTCAGCTATTTGAGTTCCGTGTGTTGAGATAATCGAGTCAACCAAACCGATTTTCGGTACCCTCGTTCGCCATCATTATCAACAATTTGATGTTTTCATGAGTTAAATATTCACAAAATCAATCATTTCAGGAATGGAAAGATGTCTAAACTCCCAATCTCTTTATTTATTCAGCAAAGCAACAACAACTCGTTTTTTCCTATATTAGTCAAAATCTCAATTATCTCTCCAAATTCAAAAAGAAAGAAAAATATCATATTTGAGAAACATAGTAAAATAATCGATTCAAGACAGGTCATTCCTCCGTGACTCAGTTTTCCCACAGCGCTGACATGAATTGACGAGGAAAATGCGAGGGGCGGGCTCACGAGTGTATTGCAGCCCTCATGACCTCTGTCACCGCTCGACTATTTCAGAGGGACATGCATGTTTGCACAAGGCGACTTTTGGATTAAACCCGTGTGAAGTTCAAGCCACAAACTAGCGGCTCAAATAGCGAGCACAGGGGAATTTTGCCCACTGAATTACAAAATTCCTCCTGCTGTTTGCGTGCCAATTCCAATCATAAGTCACGGCTGTGCGAATAAGTAGACAGTGTGAAATTATCCCATCCGATTCCTGCACAAACGATTTACGTTGCCAAACCGAAACAACAAAAAAATGTATATACGATAAAAAAAATTCTTACATTGTGCAATTTGATTTTCGCAAACCGTCTTTGCGATATAGCCGAAATAAATAATAATAAAAAAATGGAAAAAAATGTCCGCTGTCATATTTTTCTTGCGGAAAATTTTTTTTGGTTGGATATAAATATTACTTTGAGCAACAAGCTCCGCCCGTTGAGACTTCTCTGCAAATCTCTTGGCAATGTTTTTGCAGCGGATGTTGCGAACGACTTGTCCTCGTTCAAAAATCCGTTTGATAGAGCGAGTATAAGCCGCTGCGAGTTGCCTTTTGAATGAGGCAAGTCGTTCAATTTGTTCCGGACTGCAAGGGGCGGCTGTGCTCTTGTTGTTGTATTACGCCTAATTCATTCCGCGATAAGAATGCATTTGCTTAAATCCGCTCTAATACACGACACGAAACTTTAATCGAGTCTTCCATGCTCACTCACTCTTCTTCATCGTCTCCACATTTACAACTAGGACTCTAAGCTCAATTTTCTGCTCGAAATGATTGCTTGCCGCAAGGTTCGAGCGTATACACAAGTCACATGATTTTCTCATTACGTTCAGCTGCCTTGTACTTTTTTTTCATTTTTTTTTTCATTTTTTTTTCGTTTTTTATTTTGTTTCTTCTTCCTCGCCTTTCGTCTAGCGGCCACCGAAGCGTCATGCGTGAAGGTGGCCGGAAGGAAAAAGGCGTAATTGATAATTTCTCAACGAATGGAAGAGCATAGAGACTGAGGAAAAAAAAAAGGAAAAAGAAAGACGAAAGATAATAAAAAATATATATATAAGTGTGTGGCATGGCGTTTGTTGCTTCTCCTTCCGGTCTTACCGTACAGCTTGGGTCAAGATGGTTGTGACGAGATAAGAAAGCACATTGCTAGGAAAAGAAAACACTTTATTTATTGAGGCCGTTTTCACTCTTGACAAACGGCACAAGTACACTTGAGATACACTCAAGTCAAGAAACATTATTGCGGCTGACACAGAACTAACTCGAAGACAAATGGAAAGGCCCACAACTGATGGATGACCGACCTGAGGGCCGAAATACAACAGGTGACTTATTGCTTCCGTCTTGAATTGACGCAATAAAACTTAAGGATGGGCCGCACTGGACCGGGATTTCCGCCTCACCGAATTTGATCCGATTGGAAAGAGTGAGCTGAATAAATAAAATTACCCAACTGTCTGCACCAGATTATTATTTAATTATTCTATACAATGATAACTGACTGTACAACATGTGCAATTGCTCCAGCGACAAGTTTTGGGGACAAAAAGAAAATTGAAAAGAAAACATTAATGGAAATAACTAATAACAGTTTGTGTATTTAATTCATGAAAGGAGAAGTGACTTTTACTTTCCTTTTTTTTTTTTTAAAAGTGACTTTAAAATGAACACACCCACTTGATATGGGTGCGCTATTGGTCGCTGGTATGGCAGCTGATCTCGTGCATCAAGTGCGCGTGCGCGCCATTTAAAAGTGACAAAGAAAGTCAGGAAAGTAGATCGAGTTTTACTTTTTTGAAAGTCTCTTTCCAAGGCTGACTTTCTTTAATTATGACATAAAAAGCGTCAAGTAAGGAAAGTTAATTTCCTTTAAGAATTGAATGCACTTAATGATAGTGCGTAAGATTGCAACTTTTATAATAGGTTGATTTATTATATTCATGTTGGTTGTTGTTTTCGTATTTTCGACAATCCCTGGATCACAGCTGCTTATTTAACATATGGTTTTAAAAATTTTAAACGTTAATTTTAGAGTACGTCATTGCAAGGGGCGGCAAAATTCTTAGGAATGGGCCTCATAATAATAATAATAA
This sequence comes from Strigamia crassipes, assembly GCA_034683725.1. Taxonomy (NCBI): domain Eukaryota; kingdom Metazoa; phylum Arthropoda; class Chilopoda; order Geophilomorpha; family Linotaeniidae; genus Strigamia; species Strigamia crassipes. The sequence continues at coordinate 53,003 of JAQFXT010000176.1, forward strand.
CGCTAATTAAAGTGTTGAGTGCTTTAAGTTACATATGTAAAATGTAGTTGGAAGTTGGAAGTGTTAAATACTCAAAATGGCAAGCACGTTAAACTAAATAATTGAAAATTGAAATAGAAATTTGTTGGAACAAAAAGTTGTAATGGAACTTTTTAACTTGAAAGAACAGCAAAGAGAATCGTATTATTTTGCTATTGCGCTTCATTTCCTGTCTTTTTTTGCTTTGCCCTCGGAACGATTACAACACTCGTTATGTAAATTTTATTATTATAAACACGTTATCGACCGAAAACACCTTTAACACTTCGCATTAAACTTTGCCTACTGTCTTTCAACCCTGGCCATTAAACTCCTTTCATACACTCCACATTTAAATACGTTTAAGATCCATCTTTGTATAACTCACACATTAAAATTCACATTTTGCTTAAAAATGAATGGAAGAATTTTCATACCGTCGTAAAATCAATTACAAACCGAACGGTTTCCATTTCGCCCTAATGTAATGAAAAAATATCATTCATTGGGTTTTTGCCCGTGCAGAGAAATGCGATTAATCGGCGCAACAAAGCAATGTAATATGTAACCGCAATCGTTCTGAGGTGAAGTATTTGAACAGTATTGGATGTTCAACATCCTCTCTGAATCAACTGGAAGTTTCCACCTACCATCAAAGCCAGAATACTAAACTGATACCCTGAAGAGGTTGTCCGGTTGAGCTTAATTAAAACTGCTTGTTTGATGTTGGATGTTCTTGAGAGCATGCGAGAATTAGATATTTGGTTTTCAGCATGTGTTAGTTTTCTGTTTCAAATTAAAAATCGTTACATTTTTATTAGTTTATTAGTCCCTTGATTAACTATAAATTGCAGTTATTGGCATAAAGTTTTCAAGCATGAAAATGTAGAATGATAAAGTCGACTAAATTCAAATAATTAACATTTTGTGTCATTGTTTGCAAATCGGCCATTAGGTGCATTCAAAGTTTCGCTTTATGCTATTTTTTGTGTTGTTATAAACGGATTGAACATAAACCAGTGGCGTAGCAAGAAGTCAATGGGTGCAAGTTGGGTTGATGGGCTTTTTAGCAGAGCCGTAGCTAAGATTTTTGGTTCTTGCTACTGAAAAGCTCCGAATAAACGCTCGGACATTTAATCTTTTTTGAATCCCGACCCCCTAGATGCTTATTTGGACCTAGCCGATTATTTGAGCCAGATATTTGCAGGAAAATCTTCCAAAATAATGATAAAATCACAAAATAACTCACAAAAACACCCGGCACTTATTGGGACCCTTTAGTTATTCCATAAACTGCCGTAACCTCTGAGCACTTAAAAGGGCACAGGCTGCTACACGAACTAGGCCACAATTCGGAGCTTTACAGTATTTTTTTTATCAGCCTCCTCTTGTGGCAGATAGGTGCATTTTTATTTATAATTGAAACATTTCTTGCTAACAGCCCCAAACTAATTCGATGAGACGCCATCTTGTTATAAGAGCGATCAATCAATCGTATTAATTCAGCAATAACTTATTGCTAAATGCAATGTTATTGCCAATAACATTTATTCATGAAAATCCATATTTTTCATCCTCCGTGGGTCCCTTAGGCTCATGGGCCCGTGTCAACTGCACGCGCTGCACCCCCAATTGCTACACCACTGCCAAAACCACCCATTTGAATGCACCTATTTTCTGATGTCTCTGTCAAGACTTTAGAATTTCTGGTTTTGAAGTCTTTTAAATGTTATTTCATACGATTAGAGACGAGAAAAATGTAAACGAAAAATTTTGTCGCAACCACCAGTCGGAATTCGAAATTTCTGACAAACCTAACCGATGGTTATGTTTGTGGTTTGTTTAGAACAAAAAAAAAAACTTATTTCTAGACGAGCAATGCAACCGCAATTTTCTCAGCTTTTCGTTAAGAGAAGAGTATATTGCACCATATTTTGCCAGTTGTGGCTGCAAAGGCATTTAATGCGCAGGCGCTACATCAGCTTAGCTGGAATCACGACAATTGGTAAGCGAAATTTTTACAGCCAACTCGAAATTTAAAAAAATAAAATAAAATAAAACTCACTCTGGACATCGAAAATGTGTAAAAGTTGCACCAAAAGTCGATTATTTTACCCCATAAACAAAGCAATGTCATTTTTTTTGCCTGTTTTTTGACGCAACATGTAATAACTTGCGACTGCAGATACAAACATATTTGTATTAATTTTCCTCGGAAAAAAGAAAGAAAAAAATTGTCCTCGTCGTCATGAGATTCAGTTCCCTCCTCGTATGTCATAAGAAACTGTCCGCGAAAAGTGACTTTGACACTCGCACTTCTTCCATTTTTCATATAGCATGCTTAGACAGAAATGAGGACGAAAAAAAAATACACTTCTGGCAACCGTCAAAAACTCGCCTTAATTAGAAGTAGTGGTCACTGCAGCAAATGCCTTCTCTGGTTTTAGATTAGATCGAGGCGTTGAACTGCAGAAGTTGATGAGGCGCTGAAATATTCACACGCTAGACCCATTGCTCGTGGCTGCCAAGATTAAGGGCCCTATTACTGGCTTCTTTTGTAGTGATAGCTCATTATTCTCACGCTTTTAAACTCTCAATTCCCCTTTTTATATTTACGAGATTGCTTTAAAAAGCGTGCAAAGGTTTAGGTTTAATGCTAGAAGCTGCAGTTTTACATTGCTTTATGTATGCTTTGTGGCGCTGCCCCCGGAGCTTTGCTGCTGAACATTGTTTGCTCTATGAAATTATTTCCCTTGAGAAATACTGCAGAAATCGTTTTGTTGACATCAGCTTGTCCTAATAAATGATTGCAAAGGTTTTAAAACAATGTGGACCAATTGATAAAAGGAAGATTGGACAATTTAGGGAATACGAACTTTTGTTTTTCATCTAAAAAAAATTAAAAATTGAGTTTGTAGATTAAAACAAATAATAAAAAAGAAAATTACGTTTGGAAATTAAGCCATTAGGGATGCAAATACACGGAAGGAATGGAAAGAAAAACGGGTCTAATTTAGTTCCTAAAAGCCCATAAATATATATATTTTTTTTTGTTGAAAATTCAATAGACAGAGGAAATTTATTTCAGAAACAGGTAAAACATATTTTATAATTTATAATTTCATTTGATTTCTGTAGAAGTAGCCATATTTTGAATGAAATAAGCGCTTTTTGCACAAAATTATTTAATAAGAAAACTCGGCGTGAATGCAAGTATTGCAACACTATTAAAGAGTCATCCAGATATTTCCATTTGAATTGACAACGGAGAAAAGTGCACCATCATCATCATCCATTTCTCGAATTTCTCGAATTTCCACCCTTTTAAAGCATCATCAGAAATGCATTGTGAAGCGAAAGCATCAATAGCGCTCGGACAGATTAGTGGATCGATGAAGAGAGCACTACCTTAATCATTATATGCTCAACTTGTGTCAACTCCAATATCCTATTTTCGATCAATGGTCATCTCGAGAAGGATTACTCATTTCCCCAGTTCTCGACAGCCCCTCAAATCAAATACCATACACATCAATTTGCTGCGAGCCATTTGTGCGCGCGTGCAAACCCTCCTTTGTCTATCGAGACAAATCTGCACACCTCAGTCGTGACCAATGACATTCAGTGGTTACCAGGAAATGGAAACAGAAGATGCGGGCGGGACGAGAGGGGATCTCACGACATCTGATTGCCTCGAGCCGAGAGGAGGACGAGGATGGAGTGGGAATAGAAGGATTTCGAGTTGGAAAAGAGAAGAGAAGAGGGCAGGGCGCCAGCAAGGCGACCTCCGTGTGCGACGGACTACGGACACCCAGCACTCATTTTGGCAGGAGCTTGAGTGCTCGATTCAAAACGGCCACGGAAAAAAATAAAAGGGGGAAAAAAAATTCACATTTTCTTTTTCATCTGTTACAAGAGCAAATCAAGGAAAGAAAGAAAATGCTTCATGGACACAAGTTGGGCGATAAAATTGCTTTATGGATGCTCCTAACAGAACCAATCAAAAAAGAAGGGTGTTGTTGTCGGCCGACTTTATCAAGCGGCTTCAATCACAAAAACCAATTTTATTTAGTTATTTATTTATTTTCATACGCGTGCAAACCGATATTAAAGAAGCCAGGTAAAAAGTTACACGTTAAATTGTATGGATTGATGACTCGTGTCGCTTTGTGTTATTTGATATCGACTCGGTGTGCAATCAAAACCGGAGTTAAGTTGGGTGCTCGAAAGCTTTGCATGTTTGCTGCTGTTGCGTGTAGCTAGTGAATAATTTACACTGTTGCCACACTTTTTTTCAATAATTTATGCAAACTTTGCTTGAAATGGACTGCTTTGCTTTACGTCGCTTCCCGTTTGCTTTGCAGATCCCGTGCTGATTTCAAACAATGAGAGCGGAAACTCGGGTCGAAACAGGTGCAATCGCTTCTGGTTTAATCGTCATCGGTAATGATGTCCGAATGTCAGGATTTGCAGCTGGTGCTTTTAAATAGACGCGAAGATTAGTGTCACGTTTGGTCCTCTTTGCACGGATCAGTCACGAATCGATGAATATCGCGACCACAAGCTTATTCATGCGGGCTGGCGATCGAAGACAATGAGCAAACAGAAGAAGAAGAGGGAGATGCGGGGAAGGGGGAAAAATGCTCGGTCCTCGAGCTAAGCGCAGCAAACTACAAGCGGAGACCCAGGCCGATCGTTATTTCTTATTTCCTTCACATGTTGGCCAAGTGAGCTATCAGCACCCACCTTTGCCATCTCAGGTGAAGGTCTAACATCGGGTGAAGCTAGAAAGAAGCTTGGTTCTGTTTGCCTTCACACAACTTGCCCGATGGCAGAACAAAGGAGATGATGATGAAGATGAAGATGATGATGATGATGACTAACTGCTGTAGCGGATATATACAGTATTATATATTATATATTTGTTATATATTTTATATATTATATATTTTTTATATATTTTATATATTATATATTTCGAAAAATAAATTTTTTATTTTTTTGAGAATTTTTTTAGAGAATGGATTTATTTTTGTTGGTCAATGGGCAAATTACTGCTGGCTTCCTCATGAAAACAGAAAAATTGTTCCAATCACTGTGAGCATCAGCGCCATCTGACAAGGCCTGAGATAGGATTAGTTCTGTATATAATATCCTTTTATGATTAAATCAGTCTAGTTTGAATCGTAATCTTTATAACATGGTTCTTTCTATTCTCACATGGTACAGTCGAATCTGAGAACCTGAACTGGGAAAAGTTGGGAGGAAGTTGAACATTGAGTTGATATCGGTTGAGTTGAGGCGATTTATCGGTCGCAAAGAAAGTGGCGTTGCGAAGAAAATTAGTGAAGTGGCATGTGGCGACATGTGGTCTCGAAAGTTGAGTTGCGGAAAAGTTGAGTAAATGTTGGTGATTGCGGAAAGTTGAGATGGAAACAGTGTTCGATGATTTGTGGCGAGTGTTCCGATCATGTAACAAGGAAGTTTTGGGACTGTTGACGGTTTCTTTAATGAAAGCGGAGGCGGAGGAGCATGGATTGGTAACAACAGGCCTGATTCGCGCAGATTTAATAGAACTATTGTACGGCGATAATGTGGAGTTGAGGGCGGGAGAGGACGAGGCGCGCAGAGCGGAAGACATGCATAAGACGGGGATAGAAGCAGCGCAGGTGCAGGCAGTGGGCGCGCAGACGGGTTTGAAAACGGTCATGTTACAGATGGCCGAGTTAGTGCGGCAAATGATGCTTCAGATGATGCTTCAGAATGTCGACATGATGAACAAATTTGCCGTAATTGTGACGCGTCGTAGAGGCACATTCGCGCCGGGGTCAAACAGTATTTCCACTGTGCATTGTGCCTTGTCGGCGTAAATGTCGACAATGGACAGGCTAGTTGACGGGTATTTTGACTAGTACATGCACATTGACTTGTGCTCAGTCGTTGGCTTTGGTGGTGCCATGTTGCACTGCTCTGGTGTGCCCGTGTCTGGCATCGGGCAACTGTAGGTATTGTGCTTCATCTGTTGTCATCTGAAGCATCGGATCTTTGCGAAGTCGTCTTCGGGCTGGTAGTGGTCATTCGTTGCGTGAGACGCCTGTGTTCTCGAGCGCATGTACGATCCTCTTGACGGCTGCAGTTTGCCGTCCCCGGTAAGGTTGGGGCGCGGCGTGCTTGTGGCCTCTTTTGGGACGTATGTGGTGGTGTTCAGCTCTCGAAGCGCATTGATAACGTCCTCCAATGGCAGCTTGACCAGTAAGTGTGCTACCCACTGGGCTGTTTGGGATGTGAACCCCGCGATCATCATCCGCACTATGTCCGTGGTTTGCACTGAAAAATTTTGTTTAGTGCTATTAATAAGGGCAAATTTAGCAGCAGTGTATTCGGCGAGCGATTTCCCTTTTGCCTGCACATGTGCGGCCATTCGAATGTTTCTCTGGCCAGGGCTTGTTGCTGCCGAGGAACCGCGTAATTGAGGCGGTCCATTTGTCCCACTGCTTAATTTTGGTGCCATGGACGAAGTACCAGTCCCTGGTGTGGCCCTTTAAGAGACCGTTGGCATGCACTAATATTGTCTCTGTGCAGACCAGTTGCTAAGATTGGTGGCGGTGTCGAGCTGGTCGATGAAAGACCAAATGTCTTTGGTCTTTATCCCGTGGAACGGCACCATGTATTTTGCCATGTCCACCTTGTGACAAATCGTCGGTGGCATTGGAGTTGTCCACATCATGTATGCGGTCTGCAGGGCGAGCATGGCTGCCATGTCGTTAATTCGGGCGTTCGTTGCAGCTTTTGGCGACGGTGAACCTGACGTCTTTTTAGGTGACATGTCACCCATCAAACTGCCATCGTCCAGGAGATTGTTTGTGTCGGATGCCTGTGTTCGATTGTCGTCGATAATCAGATCCACCAGAGTCTCTTTGGTGCAGACCGCAGGTACGGCAAGTCCGCAGTTGTCGCGCTCGGATGGTAGTTTTGGCACCATAAAATGCTGAATTAGTGGTTTGTTCAGCGATCGGAGTAAGGCATTGTTAGGAAAAAAGAATAAAAAGGCCAAATTACGCACAAAACTGCCATTCAAATGTTCGAATTTGCAATAACCCTATCATTTTGCAGATCTTGGGTTCGAGATTATAATGACTCGGTCTAGCAAGAGACTCGGTACCACGATTAGCTTAAATATTGATGCGGTCCGCATGGGGGACCGTACGGAGGTCAGGTGGGACCTTGAGAGGGTCACAATAATCAAACACATCTACCTGTATGCGTACTTTCTTTGAAATAGTAATAGTGTGATTTTAATAATATTAATAGTTATGGTTTGAACTACAAACATTAAATCAAAACCATAGACCTTTTGATCAAACAATCATTTTCAGTGGTCAAACGATTTGTTTTTAATGTCGAAGGGGCACAGTAGTAACTGTGCTGCAACTTACAACTATGTCAGCTGTGTGCTATAACTAATTTGGTTTATGACTTAGTGGGCTTTCCGTTTTGGATTCCTCTCGTTCTGTTCGTAATGTGGCTCGTTTGGTTGTGTAGTGTCTAAAAAATTCTGGTCACCGCTTAACATAAGATGTTGGAAAAGTATGTGTTTGTTTTTTAAAAAAAAAACATACTGTTTTGTTAGATTTGTTAGTTTTTATAATGAAAACCAATTAGAGATGGCGCTGCTGCCAACTATGTTTCAGGCAGCATCATGCTACATCATCGTGCTTTGTCATGGCGTGCGTCATTTCTGTTGCATCGGATTTTGTTGCATCTGTGTTATGTGAACATGGTATATAATTACCCTTGTCCTGGCATAGAGTACAACAAAGGTAACTGGAGTGTCCGCTCCAATCTTGTGATCTGAATTTTTCTATTGTGCTTATTCACAATGCTACTGTTCCTAGCATCCCTTGGTTTACTTGGTAAATCTTCATATTTGAATAAACGAATTATATGAATACCACTCAATGCTGACCAGTCGTGTTTTCTTCCACTAGATAATTTTAACATTCATATTTTAGTCAGGACAGATCAATAATAGTATGAACAGAATGTAGGATGGTTATCTCTGCTGCTGTGGAAGAGTGTCCCAAACTGAAACCAAATCAAGGACATAACAGCGAACTTGATACCAATACAGATTAAATTGAAATTTTGGGTTTACTATCTGTTGTAGAACAGACGGTCAACGTTTTAACTTCGCTTAAGATCTCCTTACGGAAATGGAAACCTTCTTACAGGATGGGAATTAAGCCTTCGTTACATTTTGACTCCCATCTTTTATTCTGTTTTAGATAAACCCTTTTCTTATTCTGTTTTAGATAAACCCTTTTCTTATTCTGTTTTAGATAAACCTAACATTTTATGTTTTAGAAAAACCCAACATTTTATGTTTTAGAAAAACCCAGTATTTTAGATTTTAGGAAAACCAAATCTTTATTGGCTCACAGTAGTTTTATAATGTCATGCAAATCACTGTGTTATGACGTGGATATGGATCGAATTTGACAATTTAGTAATTCACCAAACTAACAAGTAAGCTGTGGCAATAGCACTTAGACAAACACTTTACAGATGATTTAATTATTGAAAAGACATTATATCCGTAATTTTGTTACCACCGATTAGCGGGAATAAGATAGTGGTTGTGGTCTTGTATTAACTTCATTAAAAAAAAAAAACCGCACTAAATTCAGCAAACACCCTATTAGATCTGGCCAACGCGTATACGTTTATTCCATTAATTTTTCTTCCTAAGTACTTTAAATTACAAAATTGAATTTTCTCAATGTAGTTAAACCGAAGTTTACCATTAAATGTCTCGGTGTTTATTTTACATTAACCTTTAACTCTGGGGCGGTAATTTGAGGGCGGCGATTAATCATTAAACAGTATACCTAACTTTGTTGTCACGTGCTATACATCATGCGCATTACATGCGTAGGGCGTTACGTTACACAAAAACAAAGTGACTTAGAGCGAACAGTACTTAGTATTGCAAATTACACAAGAAGTTATTTTTTAATTTGTACAAGTTCGATAGAAACTTTAATTTCTCGAGACAAAATGCATTTAGACGGTCGCATCTATTTTTCCAATCATCTAACTCCACAAAGACATTTGTCTAGTTTTCTTATGGGAAATTATTATTTCATTTTTATAATTATGTAAAGAAAATTCCGGAATTAAAAACTAAATAAATAACCGGGATTCTGTTGAGTTCATCACTTTGTTTGACTAACTGTTCAGTGAATATAATTAAATTTTAAGTCACTTAGAGCTTGTACGTAATAAGAAAACTTAAAAACTGTAAGTAGAAAAAAAAGTGCTTCGATAATTACAGAATGAAAACGGTGTATAGAATTAATTCATGTAGGAGGTACTTACCACGGATATGCGTCTTTGCGTATATACATGAATTTTACATGGAGCAAGAACACTCCACTAGATTGTGAAGGTATACGAGAAAAACCCTTTTACCCATATTCGAATTAGAGATCTCTTCATCAAGCACTCACGGCCGGGACAACCGTCGAAGACTCGACAGAACGTGATTAATAATAAAGCAGATATTTCGACGTTAATGATAAGAAAAAGAAAAAAAAAAAAAAAAAAAATAACATGAAATTCGATTCAAAATTGCGGTGGAATAATTAAATTTTCAGACAATGCAGAAAAAGAAAATTGTCAATAGCACAAAGTCATTAATGCATTGACTTTTCTTCATTTCTTTTTGCTTTATTTTATATTAATTTTTTTTTATTGCTAAAACGGAACACAAAGCATTATCTAATTGAAGCTTGATTCTCAAGAGACAAAGACAAGTTTAACTTGTTTATAAAATTTAATTTAAAAGTTTTGCAGATTATGTACTGGTACATATATAATTTTTTTTTTTTTTAATCAACAACTATAAATTCTTAATTCAAACCAATTTTACCCAGGCTTTAATCTTCACGATTTCACACGATGTGCTCAATCTTGATAACGAATCCCTTCTCCAGGTAAAGGAAACCGCCAACAGCATCTGCTCAGTCTCACTCCCACTCCTCAAACATAGTTAAGCTTAATTCGCGCCTGAAATGAATTCCGCTTTACGCAAATATCATTACAACGACTCTTTTCTTCTAACTCTTCGCCCATTACAATAAAACACACGTTTTATGCCACGTTGTTCGCAGTAAAGAATTATTCTGACACTTTACTTGTGAATCCGACAACCTTTTATTGTACGGATGGTTAGGGCCAACCCAGGCGTCGGTATTTCGGGTTTCAGACTGAGGCCCCGCGCTCAGAGGGGCCCTATACTTCCAAATTTCCAAGAAAATTTGATAATTTAATTTTTTTGTTTTCTGTGATGTATTTAAAATTTGTAAATTTAATAAAGTTGCGATGCTGGTTGCCATCCATAGTGGGCTTAAAACATTCCATGTGGACACCATCTTGTCTTTGTTTTGAGTCATATTTCTCTTTCTATTCAACGCATACAAAATTAGTCCTCTTTCTCATTAAGTGATGCTTCCTTAAGGAGTTCTATGCTGTTTTTTTTTTGGCCAGTGTCTTTTTTTTTCTTTTCTGGATGCAGATACAGATGCGTGTCTGGGCCTAAGTTTCCCACTTTTAGGACTGACCCTTTAGGCTTAGTTATCGAGAGTAGGTGCTAGCAATTTCTTACTCATTGCGACTCTCTTGTTTTTTTTTGTATTCTCTTAGCAAATTTATTTACAAGCAACAAGATACCTGTCGGTGAATAAATTCGTCGATCAGATTGATGATTTTTGAGTGTGTGCCGTAACTAAACCAGCGGTGCACACTAGACAAGACTCTTTTTACGGGGACGCGTAATAAGCGCGAATGCTGTTCGCGCTTAATCCTTGATTGCCGAGTGTAATAAACTTGAATAAACGCGAAAACCGAATTTTGGACTTCGCGTAGCCGGACTAAGCGCAAAAACCGAAATTCGTATTTTGCGCGTCCGGATTAAGCGCGAAAACCAAATTTTGCGCTTCGGAATAAGCGCGAATGT
>JAQFXT010000177.1:0-63630 GCA_034683725.1 Strigamia crassipes
TGCTAGTTCTTGAATTACACGGGCTTCATTTTTCATAATGAGTTCTAATTGTAATGGTGAGCAATGATTGTTTCCAGTGACGAAATCGCCAATTGGTGGAAGCTGCGATTTACAGTTAACGAGGTATTTAACGAAGTTTTCAAATTGAACACAGTTTGGAACGAAACTGGTAGCAAACCGCTCGCACAGTGTTTGTAATAACTTTGCCGGAACTGGTAACTACGTAGACAAATTATTAATTAATATTTTTTCTCTCTCTCTTCTAAACTTTACCTGGTGTCGAGCAGCGATGGCGACTAGTGTTTCCGGTGTAGTCAATCGACTCTTTTCTAAATCTCCTTTTTTAAGGTCTTCCAGGATAGAATTCAATCGTTTGTCATCGTAAGTTTTTAAAAGTGAATGTAGTTGACGCCATAGGTTGACATCCGCTGCTGTATTTGAGCCGATAAAATTTCCCGTTTGTACTATAGGAGGTAATACTAGAGGTCGGTTGCGAAAAATGTCAGAAATGTAGTAATCTGCGCTCAGTGAGCGATTCTGCTTTCCTAGATTCTCTGCACTCCGTTTCCTAAACGATTAGCAACTTTAAAATCGATATTTAAAAAAGAAAGCAAAAATCTTTAAACTCACGTTCCGTCTTTCCATATGACCATTCTTTTGCCACCAACTATCTTCACGTCAAATTCTGGCTCTGGACTCGATGTATAAAGATTCCGAATTGACATTTAGATAGATAAACAGCCTGAAGGTGGCAACTAACTCTGCGCAGTGCAATAAACAGATAGATATTGACCAACGACCAGCCGCACCCACTGTAACCATAGCAATAAACAAACATGAATTGTTTAGTACAAAAACTAACTTTATTTACAACTTTAGTTGCATTAAATTGCATCGCATTACATTCCATGATCTTGAACGAAAATTAACGACAGGTTTTTTAACCTCGAGTTCGACGAGTTTGAGAATTTTTTCATGCATTCCAACACTGGCTGCGTGACTATTTCTGAAATAAGAAAGACATAATATAAATTTTAATTTTTTAAATAAGTTTTTAATACCTTGTTTCGATTCTGAGGTGATCAAAAACAATAGTGTGGTTATGGCATTTAATACAGTTTCTTCATTTGCGCTGTGAAACGGTGAAATCGGTGTTGATGCAATTAATTCATTTATAATTTCATTTATTTTTTATAGTTTCTTTTCACCTCGATAAACACCGAATTATTAATTGAATTCCACCCATTTGAATGATATAATCTCGATTAGTTGTATCTAAAATGAATTAAAGGTAAATATGACTGAAATGTGTTGCGATAAAATCAGTTTCTACCTAAGCATAAATTACACAATCCTCCAATAGCAAATTCGACCAGCTGCGAATCATCAGTCGTCAAATTATCTTTGAATATAAATATAAATAATTTTGTTTTTATAGTAACAACTTTAATGAAATTACCCAAAAACAAATCCAACACGTTTAGATCCCTTAAAAACTGATAGTTAATAGGATCGTAGGCAAAATTAGCCAAATTAGCCATGATTTGTACTCGTGCATCTGTAATATTTAGAGAATATAAAAATATAATTACTAAAACTTCCATAAAAATTAAAAGTTTTTTTCAATTTATAAGAACAACCTTCTGAATCTGTGTCTTGAAATTCCGTTAGTAAGCTTTGTAAGTACTCAAATCTCCCCGCATCATCTGATTTTGTCCGTTTTTGTAAATATTTGTTGCTACTAAACATGATTCTCGCATTGCGGCCTTACCGGAAGTGCAAAAGAGGAAATGAAAATAATTGGAATGATTAGCCGAACAGTGCACCATTACGCGTGGCTATCTGGTGTTGGTTCTGATTCGATTTCATATTGATAATTGATATCCACGCTAAAAAAAATGGGTAAATTGAATCTAAAATTTATTCGATACATCTCCGAAGAACATTTTCGTATCCTAATAGCGGTAAGTTTGTTTTAATGGCGTCTAATGATCAAATTAATGACTTTGTTTCTCTCAGATCGAAATGGGAATGAAAAATCACGAATTAGTACCGGGCGCTTTAGTCGCAAAGATTGCTTCTCTTCGTGGTGGAGGATGTCATCAATTATTGAGGGATTTAACTGGAAATAAACTTTGCGTTTACGAGCGAGGGAAACGATGTAATCTCGAACAAATAACATATCTTTTTACGTGTATTATTTTACTATAATAAAATTTATTTTTCAGATGACGGTTTTCGTTTGACAAATCTCGGTTATGATTATTTAGCGTTTCGAGTGTTGACCAAACGTAATGTGTTAACTTCTGTGGGGAATCAAATTGGTGTCGGCAAAGAATCTGACGTGTATATTGTTGGTAACGATGATGGGGAGCAGTTGTGTATGAAACTTCACAGGTAGTACGAAAAAATTGGTTGTTTGTATTCGAATTAATTATTATTTTTATTTTGCAGACTTGGACGCATATCATTCCGCAAACTAAAAGAAAAACGGGATTATCATAAACACAGGAAAAACACGTCGTGGCTTTACCTGTCTAGGTTATCTGCAGTCAGGGAGTTTGCATACATGAAAGTAAAACTGATTTTTTTTAAATAATCGTTTTGATTAAATAATAAATATTATTTTTTTAAATATTTTAATTAGGCATTGTACGACCGCAAATTTCCAGTGCCGAAACCGATTGATTTTAATCGACATTGCGTCATCATGGAATTAGTTGGTGGCGATCCATTGTAATTTGTTCGAAGTTGTCGATTTTATTTTGTTATTGATGGAGAATTTTTTTTTGTGTAGATGCAACGTACGTGAATTAACCGATCCTGCAACCTTGTACGACGAATTGATGAGTTTGATCGTTAATTTGGCCAATCACGGAGTTATTCATGGAGATTTTAACGAGTTTAATATCATGATTGACAGCGATGACAAAGCGACTCTTATTGATTTCCCACAAATGGTTTCTTCTTCCCATCTGAATGCTGAATGGTATGAGAGATTTTTCGTTTTAAATTTAAATTTCTAATTGGTAATTTTTTCATATTTACAGGTTTTTCGATCGTGACGTCAATTGTATCCGGGAATTTTTTAAAAAAAAGTATAATTACGAAAGCGAGCTTTGGCCAACTTTTTCCGACGTCGTGTAAGGATTATTTATTAAAAAGAAAAGAAAATGGTGGTAGCATTTGTCAATTTAACGTGTAATTTTAGGCGGGAAGGTGAAATAGACGTGGAAATAGAAGCGAGTGGCTTTATTAAAAAAATGGATTCCGAAATGGCTGAAGATGCTAAAGAAGAGCTACCGAGTGAGAAAAATTCTTCATTAGAAGAAAGCGTACAGACATTCAACTTGGAAGATGATGCGAGCAGCTGTATTTCAAAAATGGAGCCTGGGATGATTGAAGAACCATCGAATGGAGAGAAAACTTCATTAGAAAAAAGCATACAGGGATTAAACTTGGAAGATGATGGCAATTGTGACGGTGACGATGACACTGACGATGCGGTTAGTGAAGCGGACTGTACGGTGGGTGACACCGCCTCAACTTGCTCGACAATGCCAAAAGAATGGGTACGAAGTAAAGTCAAACAGTCTTTAGCTAGACGATCCAAGAAAGAAAGGCGAAGAATTGTGGCAAAAGGAGAAGCGAGTGCTGTGACTAGAAGTCGGAGAATTAACATAGATACAATTCGCGAAAGTTTATTATCAGATTAAAATAAAGATTTAATTTGTCGGAATTGAATTTTTTTACTTTGAAAAACTTAAAAGTTTATGAAAAAGTCTATCACGGATTTGATTGGCTAGAATTTACTTTTGTGCTATAAAAGCTTAAATGGAAAAACTTAGAATGACAAAAGGATTTAGTATCGAAGAACGTTTTAATACAAGAAACTCTTAACGATAAGTTACATTTTAAATTATTTTATTTCATTTCATTTTATTTGATTTATTTAGGTCTGTGGGTCACTTTCCACGATATCCACAACAGTTTTATCCGAAGCATTATCTTGGCTTTCCTTCCAAATTTCGCTTAAATTTGCCCGAATCGTTTCGAAAGCGCTTTGAAAGTCATCGTTCATTCTCCTCACCCACGCATTGACATTCGCAACGTCATCTCGCAAGTCATGAGTCTCATTTTGCAGTTGACGCGTCATAATATTCAACTCCTGTTGTGTCGCATCAAAATCTTCCAATTGTTTGCCCATTTGTTTCACCTCCTCGGCTTGCTCCTCAAAATTCGTCTTCTCTTTCCATTCCTCCAAAGACGAAACCTAAAACGAACTAATTGTCAAGATAGAATATTCAATAACTAAACTAAAATACAAAATTCACTTCTTTGTTCAGTGCTGTCACTTGATTCTCAACTTGTTCCACATTAGTCAACATATCTTCGACCTTCTTTAATGCGTCTGTCACGGTCTTATTGATGCTCGCCAACGACTCCCTTTTCTCCGAATACTGCTGGCCTTCGTAATAATCCGCTACATCGATTAACGTTTGGGTTTGTTCGTCGCTCCGTCTGTTTTCCTCGATAGTTGCTTCCAGTTTGGACATGCGCCATTCCAAGTTGACGACCGAGTCGATTTTCTCGTGCAACGCCAAAAGTGTTTTCTGGTAACGCTTTACCTCTTGCGCGTAGTCTTCCGATTTCGTGTCCGCATTGACGATGATGCAGCACGTTAAGTAAACAAGTATATAGCTTAATATCTGTGGATTCATTTTAACTGAATCCGTCAGCTGCTAAACTCAAACTTTTATCATAAAGTGATGTAATTATGAGGAGGAAAAAATGAACTATTTTTTCATGAAGCAACAGTTCTTAATTTAGAATAAAGAAGCTATTCATTACTCGAGTTATCGTATTAACTTACAGCAAAAAAGGAATAGATGTAAACAACCAGATGCCAAGATAAACACGCCCAAGAGCACAAACACGTCATGTTTCAAGTACTTTTCCTTATGAAAAAAGCGCTGCTATTTGTTTACTTTAAATACGAATAAATTTTAATTATAGCGAAAATAATTACTGTAAATTACCATTAAACAAAAAATAAATTCATTCGATCTATATAGAAAAATCTAAAAAATATTCAGATTACCGGTATATGTAAATTTGTATAGTTTCGACAATAAAACACACAAGTAGTCACATTTAATAATAAAAAAAATATTTTATATTGTAATTCTCCCATCATCTCGCATAATTTCGACAAATATGGCAATCACGTTAAAAATATACACGTTTGAAATATTTAAATGAAAAAACACATGGCGTTTCTTATTTTGGTTTACATAATTTCTTCTCTATTATTAGTCATCTAATAAATGATTGATAAATATAAAACCGGTAAATTGGCACAAAACTGGTTCACATAAACATCAAATATCAAAAATAAGAATTAAAACTCCTACGTATGATTCTCCTGGATGTATTTCGACAACGATTTTAAAAATATCCTTTTTATTTTGCCACAATTCGTTCTAATTGCATCTTGAAGTGACAACTGAAGCGGCACGAGCAAGTGAGTGTTCAAATCGTCTTCGAAATTGTACTAAATACGAACCAAACAAACTAAATTAATTCAATTCATCTAAAAACAAATGACAAAAAAAAAACTACAACCTTATCAAAAGCATCGTAAACTGCTTTAAATGCGATTTGCTTTTTATTATGAAAAACAGACCGGCTCCCATGCAGCACACCGGCGCCATTGCCATCAGCGGACTTGCACACACTCGTGTACATGCAATGGTCGGATCTGAAGTTCCACTCGCACGGGTAAATATACACTTTATCTAAAATTAAATAATAACGAAATTACTAATATAAATACTAAAATAAATTGTAAAACTTTTACCTGGATGAAAAAAGAACAAAATATTTATAATATCTTGATCTCCCCACGTTAATTTATATTTATATTCCGTATAAATTGGAATAATTTTCTTTTGCCATTCAAATAACCTCATTCTAGTTAGATTCATCAACATTACTCCCGAATTTACACCTGAAAAAAATACAGAAAAACGAATTAACCGTGCTGAAAATGAAATTTAATTGTTACAGCTACCTAGGGGTTGGTAATAAGGATGGCGCGCAAATCTATTGTACCATCCAGTTGCGTAATCTTCGTGTTCTGGCGTCATAGCTGCCATTTGACTAGAATTCATGAGTGAAAAAAAATTCCATAATTCATCTAATGGTCGTAGAAATAAAATATCAGTATCGACGTATAAAAGTGCATCTACATCCTGTAGAAGAGTCTGCAAGAAAGAAAAAAATGTAAAAACTTAGAGAAAATCTCAATTGCGTTAACTTTCAACTTACAGGAAGAAAAAGCCTCTGCGACGCGCAAGGTTTGAATAACTTTCTCCATTCTAAAGCCTCTTTTAAATCCAAAGGGAATGTAATGGGATAGATTTTAAAGGTTAATTTCCTCTGTATTTTATCAGGCCACGAAGCCAACTGCAAATTATGTGTCATAAATGAATACATTTTAAATCCCACTCATTAAATTCACCGTTTTTTCAAGTTTTTCGGTCAAGTTCGTCTCGATTACGGGAATGAAATGAATTGGAGTTTTCGTCAGGGTCACAGCCGACTTGAGCATCACCAAAGTTTCGTTAAGGCGATCGTTACAAATAACCACCGATAGGACGATTTTGTCGATAGCAGGGAATGGTCGTTGAGTGGTCATTATTGACTGGTTCAGGATACTGTATAGAAATAAAAAACAAGAAATGGTTCAGTTTAAACGTAATCAACATAAGTTTTACGCGTTACCTGGTGTTGTGAAAATGAGATGTTGGTAGATCTGGATCGGGAGGTTCGTGTTTTCTTTTTGAGTATGAAAACAGGACGAGAACTAATGTAACTGTTAGCGAAGTCAATGCGAAACGATATACAAGCTTCATCATCGTGGTGATTTGCAGAGGGTAATTAAATGCGTGGATTTCAATTTAAAAACTGGAATCATCTTCGCTTCACTCTTCATCTTTCGTCCGGGAGATGATCACTTCATCTTGGAAGCGCCAAAATAAAAAACAAACGGGAACAGTGGGTTCTCTAGCGGGAAAAATGAGCACTACTAAACACGCGAATTTGACGTCATCAAATCTCGCTGAAAATGATAATAGTAAATGCAAGAACCACAAAAATAATCAATTTCCCCCTGAGAAGCCAAAGGAGAAAGCTGGGCAATTTCTTCCTGGGCTAAACCAAATGCAAATGTGCTTCAAACTATGTACGAAAGGTAAAAGTTATTATTTATTGATAAATAAATTGTTTAAGAGTCGACTTTACGGCGGCACGTATCTGCCAAATTAGACATTTTAATTAATTTTATCTCTACACTACAAAACGGCTTTCCGTGAACTTCCTCCAGTATAAAATTTTTTTTTCTTCTAAATTCCCACAAACATTTACTCGCAATTAATATTCCAAACCGCATTTCAAGGTACTGAGCAATAGGGTTAGAGTATATAAAAATACAAAAAAATATTTATTTAAAATTACAGTTGCAACAATTAAAATACAAAATTGTCATTGTAGTCTTCCACAATTATTGGCCAGTTGCTCCTGCGGTTGCTGTTACCTAGGACCCAGAATACTGGGTCCTAGGCGCCAGTGCGGCCGGGTAATGTCAATAACTAAAACTTGAAAAGTAGCTTCAAAACAACGCTTTGAAAAAATTATCAGCTGTTTTGATGCAAGTTGCGTCATACGCGTTTTCACCCGCACGGCGAGAAGACTAATGACAGAACTAAGGCAAACCTAAATTGCAAAATAGGAACGGTACGTTTGCTTATTTGCATACCCAATCAAAATATTCTAGAATTTCAAGCTGCCTGTCATCTGGTGTCATCAACTCAACTTCTTCGTTCACCATTTTTTGTTCTTGGATGATGATTGCGTGAAGAAATAAATGAATACGAAATCCACTTTAAAAAACCGCTCTGTACATTTTAATTTAATACGCCAAAACTAATTTAAAAAAAAAAGCGAAGACGTTTGGTTTTCAACGGGATCTTTAAACCAGCGTTTAAAAATGTCCTTTTTTCGGGATAAAATTAAATAATAACAAAACTCCCTAATATATATTCCATTTGGATGACGCTGCGAAATATGTATCCTTTTTACGGCACCGTCTCACAGGGTCTTCGTGTTTCTTTATTTTTCACCACAAATGGTAAGCACGCTTCAGCCGCTACTCTAAGCCCAACAAAAACACGACGGGAAACCTCGAATCAGCCGCAATATCCGACAATTTGAAGCAAACATCGCAAATTCTGGGATGGGATGCAATGAATGGTTTATAAATTCCTCTCCCCGAGCCAGCGCATCAGTTCTCGTTTCAAACGAAACAAACTATTCGATGTTAATAGAATTAAAAAGCACTCGGGAGTAAAATGTGTTGTGTCAAACGAAATAATAATAAAAAAATATTATGTTAAATTCGTTGGTGCAGTATTTTTATGCCAACTACAAACACAAAATTAAATTTTTAAAAAAAGCTCCATTTCACTTCATTTGTCAATCAATCAAATCTACAAATACCACACTCGACTAAACTAACAAAAATGTACAGAAACAAGAGAAACAGACAGTGGCACAATAATGAATAACATTGCCTTTTCAAGGAACAACGCTACAACATATTCTCAAACAAGCACTATCGGTTCAAACAACGTAACAACTGACGAGGGAAATAAACGATACACGTCATTAATCAACTAGAGTTCAATATAAGCACGCACGAAATCAAAACCTAACGGTCTCGGTGAGAAGAAATGATGTATGAAGTTGATCCCGACATCGTATACGACACACTACATTTAATTGAAAAACAGCTGCCTCATCACTTATTGACAAAAGACAGAAACATCAACGCCAAACATGCACCACGATTACGAGATCCTGATTCTGATATAAACTTTTTTTTTTCTTGATATCTTCAATATTATTTCTTAAAAAAAAAAGAAGAAAATCTGAAGTAAATAAACAACCACTTTTCTCCAGTTCATTGTTTTCGCTCCAAGCAGTTTCCGCATACCCGCAGTTTAAAATTTACGGTAAATCACAAAAGCATGGCATCAACGAATGTTTAAAAATTACCTAAAGCTGCGAGTAATTAAAAAAAAAAAAAGAAAAAAAAAATCCATCAAGTTTTATACATATATTTTTTAAATTTAGTGATGGACCGATAACAATTTTATGAATAAATAGGGTTACCAGACTTCACTCGGGAATTCCCCATTCCCCCCATTTTTTATTTTCCAAATTAAATCTGTAATTTGTTGTTTTGAAGTCCACAATTGGTAAAAATGTGTACAAAATACTTTGGAATTGATTTCTGGATCAACCAAAAATATTTTTACGATCTGTCCGCCGGTTTGTTCGCCAAAATCGTGAGATATGGCAACCCTAGTTGAGTTCAGGCAAAAAGTTTTAAGTCTTGCAATTATAGTATTAAATAGGCACCTGATTTGTTTTATCTGTAAACTGTGACTGCTAAAAGTTGTAAACAAACCACCACTCATTTCATCCAACAGCTTTAGCGAATAAAAGTAAAATACACTTTTTTTTTTCTCGATAAAATTCAATTTAAATAATATTTACAAAAGTTTATTGACAAATTTACCGTTTAACCTCCGGTAAAATCAGATGGCGAAGGAAAATTGAATTCCTTCACAATCGGTCCATCACACGCACATTCAAACGTGCAATTCATACGCACCACAAAAATATTACAGAAAAAAAAAATATTAAAATAAAATTCCAAACAAAAACAAAAACAAAAATAGAAATAAAATCGAAATAAAATAAAAACGTGGGTTTGAATGATAATAAATATTACAAAATGATCGCGTATCATAATCGTCGTCAATCGAAACCAGTAAATTCAACAAACTCAACTCCTCGATTTATAATTATCTCGTTTCTCCAAATTGCTGCTCTTGTTTTTACGAGTTACATTTTCGGCCGACAAACTGCATCCTTTCGATTTCGATTTTTCGTTTGTTTTTACTCCATCGTCCGCCTTCAGACTGCCCGTCGAATCCTTGCGCTTAGCACCACCACCACCACCACTTCCGATCACTACCACTTCGTCTTTCTTCTCAGAGTTTTCCCCGTCGGACAACTTGGCGCCTCCGTCTTTCTTGCGCTTTTCGCCATTCTTAATCGCTTTGACATTGCACTTGGGCAGCGTTGCCCTCCCTTCGCTCTTCTTCAACTCCTTGCCGGCGCTGGATTCGTCGTTCTTCGCGTCGTTTGCTTTGCCTTTGGTCGTTTCGTTCGTCTTCCATCTCTCGTCTGGCCCGGGCCCGGGCCCGGGCCCGGACCTTGCCGAATCGTCGGTGGGAATCGTTTTGACGTCTCTGCAGTTGGCGGGCCGATGCTGAGTCTTGACGTCGCCGGGAATGGGACCGGTAATGATGTCGCCGGTGCGACAACTCCTTTCGGCAGTCGGCAGCGTCTTCGCCGTGACCGTCACCAACGTCTGAGGCTGGCCTTTGTCCAGTGCTGCGTCCGCGGACGCCGAGCGCAGTGTGAGGTGACAGGGGCCCGGCGACTGCGGAGGTTTGGCGGGAAACGGAAACACGCCTTGGACGCTGGTGGTCGCCTTCGCGCTGCACAGGGCGGCGGGTGGCGACTGACTCGTGACGAGTACTTTGGGTGTGACCGCGAGTGCCTTGGCGCCGGCGGGCGGCGAAGCCGACGGAGTGACCAGTGGGGAGATGGAGAGCGGGGGCGAATCTCGCCGACCCTTCGTGTCCACTGAACGCGAGTGCATTCTGTCGGGAGACAGCGCTCGTCGTAGCAACGGTGAGCCAGGTTCCGCACTTTTGGGCCGTGCAAACGCCTTCTTCGTCGAACTGGGGGTGAGCGCCGAGCCGGGGCTGTACGACTGGGTGGTGTTTGAACTTCCAGGCTGATAGCCGCAAGAGTTGGGCGAGTTGTGCGGAAAAGCCAACGGGCTGGGACTTCGTGTGGGGCTGTTGGGGGCCGGGGACGGTGACGGTGTACGGGCCAAAGGTGACAAGGGAATGTGACCCACCGATTTGCGACGATGAGGCGAGCGCATGCTCGCTGCCAGCTTGTGTTTGAGTCCGTGCAAGGAACTAGGTCGAGGATAGTGTGTGGATCCAGCGGGAGAATTAGGGACACTGGACGACGGCGAACTGCTCTGCGAGGAACTGTTTGTTGAGTGCGAATCAGACGGGGAGAAAAGACGGTTCATCGGAGGCGAATGTGGAGTTTTGATCCGCGTCGGGGAACCGGGCAGCGAGTCCTGCGACGACAGAGAGCGGTTAAGCGACTGACAGCTGCGGCTCGGTGTCAACACGGTGGGCGACAACACGCCGCTCATGTTGTGCATCTCTGCACTCGCGCGCTTGTTGCTCAGCCGCCGAAAGAGAGACGTGCGCCGTTTCTTGTCCGTCTCTCGTTTGTGACGTCTTTGCTTGTTGGGCTTTTTCGCCAGTTTGCTTTGGTTGGGGTTGCGTCGACGTCCTCCTGTCTTGATCGACGTGTTCTCCAAAGCAGTGGCGCTGATAGACACGCGGTCTTTACCCGACATGATGAGGTGCAACACCTGGGTGTGGAACAGACCTTGCACCGGTTCGCCGTTTATTTGCGTGATCAGGTCACCCGGACGAAGACCCGCCTCGAACGCCGGACTGTTGTCGTCGACCGCCTGTAAAGTAACAACAAATTAACCACAAACAAACCAACTGCATCGTCGGACCTACCATCACTAAATGATGCACGGTGTAGAAATCCGTGTCGCCGAAATAAACACGAATAGCTCGGATCGTGAAACCGAATCCGCGAGCGCCTCGTCGGATGATGATGGGCGGTTTCAACTGCTGCACCAAAGGAGAAAGCTCGCGACAAGGGGAAGTGTCTCGCGAACTCGTGCTGGACCCTCCAGGTGAATTCAATGGCTGCGGATTGGTTTCATCCGAGGGGATCATGAGAGACAAACCCGAAGCGGAGGCCGATTTGATGACCGAACGCGAGCGTCCCTTAATTCCTCCAGGAGCCACGGACGGAAGGGCGACACGAGGAAGCAGCGCGCCAGATACAGGTCCGATTAAGGAGCCAGTCGTAGGTCCCGCGGGAAGTCCAGCGGGAAGTCCGGCAGTAAGTCCAGCAGGGACCAATGCCCGTTGCCTATCTCCGATCGGCAGCTTTTCGCTCTCTTCTACTGGAGATAATTCCTTGTGTTGTTCAGGGGTTCCGGCACCACTACGTTCGTCTTCGGTGGATATTGAAAATCGCGGAACTATTTCACGCATGGTCACCCGCCGTCGTCGTTGGATTTGAGGTGAGATGTCTTCGCTCTCCGTTTGAGACGAATCAGGAGTAGTCATAGGCGCTGTCTGTGTCTGGCTTGATGGAGCGTCTTTAATTGAATTATCAACAACACTTGATCCAGATTTGATATTTGAGCACGTTCGTGATGTTGATTCCCTCAGCTTCTGTTGACAATTTAACGATACAATTCGTACAATTTGGATCGATAGCAATTAACGAATAAATTTACTTGTTCATCTTCCAACTCCTTCTCGATCCTCGAGTAAACCTTTCGATACCGGGGTGAGCATGATGAAAAACTAGCGAACAAAGGTATGTCGTCCGTATCATCCGTATCCTCCAATTCTTCCATCTCGTGATTGTACCGGTCAGTTCGAGCTGCAAATAATTTTTTTTTTTTTTTTTGTGACAAAAAAATAAACAAATGAATTACGGTCATTTTTTTCTAATTTACTATCTTACAGTCAAAATAACTCGTGTCTTCTTCGTTCAGTAGTTGCGGTACAAACTCGACTTTTTGCCTCAAAACAGAATTCCAGTCCAGCGTACTGAAATACCTATGTTCTTTCACTTCATGAGCACCCCCCGTACCTAATCTTTCTAACGGATTTTGCTGGAGAAGTTGCGCAATTATATCCTTAACGTCTTCGGGAACTTCCCAGTCATCGTCCACGGGCCATTCGATTTCGTCTAAAATGTTTAAACAAAATTAGCAACGCGTTCAAACAAAGTCAAAGCATTTCGAACCATTTATAACGTGAGCAAATAACACTTCCACCGTTTCCCCGAAAAACGGAACACATCCCACAAGAAATTCGTACAAAATAACTCCCATGGACCACCAATCAACAGGTTTTCCGTAACCTTGCCTGAGAATAACCTCAGGCGCGATGTATTCAGGCGTACCAAACACTTGCTTATCCGTAAACTGTCTCGTATCCCTATCGACATATCCTTCGTATAAATTTGTAGCCACTGAAACGCGTTCAAAATCTAAATATCGAAAGTTTAAATTAAACAAAGTTTAAAAAAGCTTACGATTCATTAATCCCATTTTCGATAAACCAAAATCTGTCAATTTTATATGTCCTAATGAAGTTATTAATAAACTGCAACATATAAAAAAAAAAAACACAATTTGAGCCCGCAATTAAATATTTTCGTTAATTTTTTGATATTTACTTGTCTGGTTTAAGATCGCGATGAACTATTCCATAACTGTGTAAATATTCGACCGCAAGCACAGTTTCAGCAAAGTAGAAACGAGCCATATCTGCTCCTAATGGACCCATATTTTTCAAAAGTGTAGCGCAATCACCACCTTCGACGTATTCCATGACGAGACAAAGATGTTTCTGAAAACAAACACCGGTATTCGCATCAAACTTTACTCAAATAAAACATCAAACTCACTTTAGTTTCGAAGCTGCAAAACATACTGACAACAAACGGATTGTCTGTAAAGCTCATTATATCCCTTTCAGCGAAAACTTGTTCAACTTGGTTGCGCAGCATCAAATTATTCTTGTTTATTCTCTTCATAGCGAATCTTTGCCTCGTTTCCTTATGGCGAACCAAGTAAACAGCGCTGAAATCCATCCATTTGTTTATTTAATAATTAATCTACAATAAATTAATTTACCCATAAGCTCCGTTGCTTATTAATTTTATTGTTTCGAAATCCTCTTCGCAGGGAGTTTTTGTTTTCAAAGACAGTTTTTCGTCACTCGTTTCCTCCTCCTCTTTCGCAATTTCTGACTTTTCCTCTTGGCTTTCTTGAACCACCGACGGCGAGATGTCAACTGCAAAGTCTAAATATCTTTTCGTTTTAACGAATCCTCCATTAAACTCTTTAAATTTAAGATTACCCGCCAGAGGATCTCTCGTTAGTCCCAATTTATTGATAATATACTGAGGAATGTCTGTTTTTATCCCCTGAAGTCCCTTCGCTTGGCCTTCCGCAGCTTCGAGTAAATGATAGAACTCTTCGGGATCAAATTCTAAGCATTCCAAAAGTCTCGCGGGTCTCGATACTATCAGCAGCAATTTTTTAACTAGTGAAGTTAAATGCTGGGAAGATTGCGGAGATTTCTCCTTCGCCTGTAAAACGTTTGTCAATATAATACAGCAGTTGCGTCTTGAATCGCGACATTACGAACCTCGATTAATAGTTTTTCAAAGTTTTCGGACATTTCATAAAAATATCGACTCGTTATCAATTTCTCCTGCGATTTCTGCAAACAATCTCGTGCCATTTCCACAACTTGATGATGCACAAAGCGTATAATCCCGTCCGAATTGTCTAAATCTCTGTTAGCGTTGATGAATTGGGTCAAACGAACCTCCATTTGTTGTGTGGCCTGAAATTTTCATTTTAAATCATTGTATGCACAGTCAATTAATAAAATAAAATAAAATAAAATAAAAGATAAAATAACCTTAGGGAATCTTTCTTTATACAACGTGTTCATCATTACAATTTCGTTATCCACACCGGGCGATCGAATTGGACTACTAAATTTAATTAAACAAATTAAACAAATCATTAATAAATCGGTTTACTCAACTTAAATTTCAAAATTATAATTAAATAAAGTTATTTAATGTGCTAAAAAAAATTAATTTAAGAAATTAAAAAGTTAGAAATTTAAAGGAAAATATTCTACGTTAAAATCGGTTCAACTAATTCAAAAAAATGTGAAAAAAAATATAAGAATAAGAAAAAAAACGTGATGTTTTCCTTACTCCAAAGTGGAAATGCAAAGCCAGGCCAAGCTTTTTCACCAATCACCATAAATGAAGCATGCAAAAAATTGGGGAAAAAAAAAGGGAAAGAGAAAAATAGAAAAACAAAATATTATTCTATTAAACCAATTAATTCTCCAAATAACCAAAATTATTTTTATAAATATGCAAAATTCGTGGTTGGTGATTCTTTCAAGCGCACCTCAAACTTCGAGACCGGGGACGCAACATCGGAGATCGCCGTCCGTCATCATCCAAGCCGGGATTGCTTTCGTTACTCGAAAAATGCCGCGTTGGAGTTTTCACTTCTTCTGGGGTAGCCTGACTAGTTATTTGGTGGAGTCTTTCTTGAGATGAGCATTGAGACTTGAAACAAAGACAAATAAAAAAATTATTTTTGTTTCTACTTTAATTACCTTTATTTTATTCAATTTAATCAATTACCGAAACATTGGAACTTCCTGGAGTGTTGGTTCCATAACCGGAAGACGGAAGTGAGGCAACTGACCACCTTCGACCATCGACTCTGCGCATGAAACAAACACAAAATTGCAAAATAAATATTGATTTTTCGTAGTAATTGTGTAAAAGACCCGAATAAATGTGTAAAAACCCTAAAAATCACAATAAACCAAGAAAAAAAATTTAAAAAACGGCCCAAATATGCAAATAAAAAACGAAATAACGAAAAAAATTACAAAATAAAACAAAAACTAAAAATTTCTAACTAGTAATAAGAAATTGAAGAAGAAAAAAATGAGAAAATTCTTGTTCTTATCGTAAAAACTAACCCCACAGACGATAATCCAAAGGCTGAGTTATTCAGAACTTTCTCATGATATTTTCCACTTGAACTAGAAATAAAACATCATTCCAAAAAAAAAGCTTCGGTACCACACTTCAAAAACCCATTAATTAAACTTCGGCACCTACTGAACCGAACCGAACCAAACACCACAATCGCAATTACCTTTTGACCGACGGAAAAGAGAAGTGCTGATTAGGTGACATATTTCTTGGACTTTCTAAAGGACTTCCTAAAACATAACAAATTAAACCAAATTTCTAAAAACAGTTCGATCGAATCTCACTAAATCACCTTGCGAAATAGGAGAATGACATCGCGGTAGAGTTGGAGATGTGTTGACAATTACACTCCTTCGTTGAGTACAGCGACTAAAATAACAAAAAAAGGCAACAAATTAATAAAAACTCAGTATTTTATTGAGAAAATCTCCAACCCAGAGCCACCAAAAATCATTGAATTTGATTAAACTAATCTTACGCGCACAATAAGTTAATTAAATTCAAAGTTTGCTATCAAAACCCTAAATTTGGATTGAATAAAATAAAAAATCCTCGAGAAAATCAATTTCGTTTTCCTGCAAACACTCAATTTAAAATAGTTTCATCTATGTCGTCGCTTATCGCCGATCAATCACCACCTCGGCTGCGACCGCAGCTCAGACGTCACCATTTCAAAAAATGACGTCAACAAATTGTAACTGTTGAAAAACGGGGACAAATTGCATAAATGCACGTTGCGAGGCAACTAATCATCAACTATTTTTTCTACCATTTTTTCCACTCAACTAACAATGCATTCATGCCACATTCAAAACTAACTCCTCGTTTCCACGGCAGTGAGCACAGTTCGCCGATTTCACCCCAGTAAGCTTAAAACTTGCACAAATTTCCCCATGACGAATTCCCTCCCCCGCATCCCACCAATCCAAGTGTTAAGTCAATTAATTCAACTAGAATAAAGGTCATAAATCAGTAGCCCAACTAATTACGAAATTATCAAGTAGAGAATAAAGATTACAGCTTTCAAGTCACATAAATTAACTTTTTTTTTTAAAAAAATTTCTTAAAAGATTTCTTAATTTAAGAGCACACATGGCGCTTATAGTTTTCCAATTTTACAGTAATGAAACGAGCCATTAACTCATAATGTAGAAATAAAAAATAGTTTACGGGTCGTACCATATTGAATTTGGCTCGCACAAAAAGCCTAGTTGCCAAATTCGGCGGTGGAAAACAATTCAATAAACTCGCCAGACAACAAAAACACATTTGTTTGAATTAATTTTGGGTTTATTTAAGATCTATCAATCCCTTGTTTTTCTTTCACTGACGTTACATAACCACACGCAGCGCAAACTAATGTATACAAAACAAACAACGAAGCGCACGTTTAGAATAAAAGTCTGTTAAAATCCCTAATTTGTGAGTCGTTGACAACTTGAAGTTAAAACCCTTTCAACCAAACCATAAATTAGTTAGAATGACTAAGCCAGAACCTTTATTAGCCCCGACACCCTAAGCTCAATGACAACTGCACCGAACTACAAACGAAATTAAAATTCTCACCTGCCACGTCTACTCAGGTTGAGCTCCTTCTGAAAAGAGAAAAAAAAAAGATAATTAGATTAAAACGTTCCAAATTTACTGTCAAACTCTACAAACCAAAAACTTAAAAGCCAGAAATATAATGTGGTTAATGTATTCACTTACCTTCAGATGCATGAGTGAAAATATATTAGGCAGTGGCAAAGTCAGATTGGTCCGTCGCAGAGTGGAATCACTCACACTACGGGGCATTCCTCGTCCAGCGGGGATGCCCGTCGACGACGGCACCTCTCCTACCGCATCTTGCTCCTCCGAGTCCGGGTTCTCCACCTCCGGACTGGCCATTGGAGACTTAGATAATTAGTCACCTTGGATATACCAATGATAAAACACGAAATAGTTTTTTTTTCTGCTCTTTTTCTCTTTATTCTAAATTCTATTAACCAAAAACTAATGGATTTTTGTTCCTTCCGCGCTATGATGAATGTATTGGATTTTTTTTTGCAGAGAAGCCCCATCTTCCCACAATGAGGGTAGAATAGTTTTGTAATTGCGACGTATCGGACGAATTAAACGGCAAAATATAAATCAGTTTGTGTGTTTAGATTGATTATTGAATGGAAATCAATCGCTAGTATTCGAGGAGTGCTGAATCACGAATCGTACAGTTTTAAATGTTAAATTATCGCTTGAATAATTCTCAAAAAATGTTTCATTCATGGACACTCGAAATTCAATTCCCTGATCATAAATAAATTAATAAATAAATGAAATAGATGCCTTTTTTATTATTATTATTATTGACATTTGTGACATCACCAGCTGTCATGTTTGTCCGTAACAATAATCCGATTTGGATATTGCAGCCAATCCAATTTTATCTCAGCATTATGCGATGTCACGAATGGTTATCTTCAAGCTTAGTTAAGTCAAAATGCGTATAATCTTGTCATATTCACTTTGATATCAAATTTAAGCTACATTTTTAGTGCAACTGCACTAGCCCTGTAATTCCCAAGGACCTAATAATGTTAATCGAGCGGCACTTAGCCCTAAACTAACAAAACAAATAAAATAAATTGCATAAACCATGTTGTGGACTCACGCATGATATCCGCCTTAAAGGTTTACAACTTGAAAAATATTGCTAGTTTTTCAAGAAAAAACATTTAACGTTTTTAAGTTAAAACAATGAAAATCTACCGATAAATTAGTAAAACAACACTACTTCATGTATATAAAGAAAGTACTGTGTATACAAACGTTCTACTCTCAACAACCCATCTTCTGTCTTGTTTATCTTGGCTTAAAACATCGTAAATGAGTTCGAAAATTGCATCGCACACTGATCGAATCACAAACAAAATGTAAATAACGAGGAAATATTTTTTTTTTTTCCATTAAATTAAAAAAAATCGACAAATCGAAGATCCCGATGAAAAAAAAAAAAAAGAAAATACAATTTCCGTTTTAAACTGCGATAAATCATGATTCGTGTATTAGAAATTGCAGCCAAAGTAATTTCATTTGTTAAAAAGCGATTACACCCAACCCCGACACGAAATATCGACCTTCGGTTCGTTTTCTCTCATAAACTAGCCAACAACTCGATCAATTCTATCGTATCCATTCATACGCCAACCAACTAAACGCCAATGGCCGACGTGAGTCACCGGCCGCCATTTTGCCAGCGCGATATTACGCAATACGCCAAAAAATTCCACGCTGTCTGAAAGCCCGCTTTGAAAACATCTTTTCTTACCCGAGTGAACGTTCGTCAGGACACGGCCATGGCTCACGACACCCAGGAGCAACGTCTCGACTGCTGCTATTGCAGATCAGTTGCCCCGTTGCCATGGCAACTTGTGCCATTCACGAGCACGCGTGTGAAGCCCGGCATTGAGGGGCAGCAATACTAGTAGAAAAGCAACCGATCGATGGATCCACCTGGGACCGAGAGCAAAACAGCACGCGTGCGCAGTCAGACAACGAATAAGACTCGGGTTTGGAAGCAAAGAAGGGATTTACAAGAAAACTTAAAAATGCTCGCTAATTAATGAAATTTTTTCAATTAAACAGCCCGCTGAATCCGTATTTTACGTACCTCGGCTCTGGATCACTCAAAATAGAATCTACGACTTTCGTAATTAAATTTTAAAAAATAAAACAAAATTAAAAAAATTACACATTTCAATACTTGGAAAAACAAATTTAAAAAAAAAAAAAATCGTATAGAGTTCAGTTAAATTAACGTTTTATAAATGATTTTATTCGCGGAAATTAATGCTAAGACACCACCGGGAATTGAGATGCTGATAATTCGCAGGAAATCATTTATGTGGTTAATATAATTGGATTTTTAAAACCAGCAAATTTCCCGAAATAAAACTAATATTTACCATTGTGACTGACAGACTGGGCGCTGATTGACCGAGAGTTGAGCTGCGTAAACGTATCAAATTACTGGATTCGCTCGCTATTTTGTAATTTAAAATAAATAAACAAATAAATAAATATATTTTTTCAAGGTAATAAATTTCTGCCGTACTAACCTTGACCAGTAAGAAGAGCCAGATGATGATTAGTTGGAAAAGCAGCAAAGCTCTCGCGTCTTCTCCTGGCATCTTCCGATACATGTCGGGAAAGAGACCGTCGACGAGCACATGGTGCAATCAAATCATCCTCTACTTTTAGCCCAGGTGAGACGGAAATGGCCGCCTACAAACAACAAAATTATTAACCGAAATGTAAACACAACACACGTGCAAATTAACCGCAAGCGCACTCGAAAATAGAAACATTTTCCACGCCTTATCTATTTTCGAGTGCAGCTCTATTGTATTGCAAAAGTTTACGCGAGTTAAGAAAACAACAAATTTGCCAACATTGTAACACCGTTGTGACAACTTTACACAATTTTCATTTCGAAATAATTTCAATCCGGTTAAACCCGCCGTGGTCATTAATAAAATAAAAACGCGCCTAAGGATTTACTATTATTTGATGTATAAATTCCCGCAATGTAAACAGAAATTTTCTCTCAATTACGAAGCAATAAATTGAGGGGTTCTGGAAGCCACGACTCATTTTATCCTCATTTAAATCAGAGTATTTGTTACGAGGAAGTGAAAAATACCAGTTTTTTTTTTTTTTTTAATACTTGTTTAAAAGTTAGGTAAGTTTGTTTGACGTTAATAAATTGCGCGACCTCGCCTAACTACTTTCATTTTGTATTTGTCAGTTAAAAAAACACCACCAAAGCGCTTAGTTTATTGCACGATAAAATAATAAAACAGCGTTGCTCTAAAACGAACGTAATTTGAATTTAAATGGCTAACTTCCTGCTGTAAAAATTCGTGCTATTTGAATCCAAATAAGCTTTCTTTAAAGCTACGAATTTTACCAGAATAAAAAAAAAAAAAAAATTCACATAAAAATAACACTTTTACATTTTAATCGCTGATAATTTTACTTTTCTTTCATATAAATCTAACAAAATCGTCGAAAAATACACAAATTTCCTCGTTTTCCCACATTTGATAAGCAATACAAAAGCTCGCAGGATTTTCCTCTTAAATTTCCAAACCGCGCATGCGCATCATTTACAATTGTAAAAATATTTTTCCGTTCCCAAAACTCGATGAAATGCTTCCCACATAAATCAACTCGTACTTCAAAGCTTGTTTTAATCAAAAAGACCAAAAAACCCGACTATTTTCTTCGTTTTATACGACCAAGAAAGCAGCGGTGTCGTGTTGATTTTCCAATCAAACCCGCAATGAGTTTTATGACATGTAAACACTAGTTTCTCCGGGTATAGTACAGCAACAGATTTCACTATCGTTAAATTCCCTGGCCTGTAACTATTCCAGCTTGCAGCCAGAACTTAATACCAAAAAAAAAAAAAAAAAAATTAAAAAAAAAAAAAAAATCGTAATTTTCTGCTGCCATTCCCTAACCTTTTTTAATATAAGCTGCATCATACAACTCCCATAGCAACAACAAACAAGCATTTAGTTGATTAAAAAATCAATATTTTACAAACACCCATTTCCACTTATCTTATCTTCCCAAAATTCACATTACTTTTACTATTTCCCCCCCCCCTTTCCTCCAAACTGCTAATAATCCTCCAGACTAAACAATACTGATCCATTCACCTCTCGCTCGCTCTTCCCTTATCAACACTTGTGATTATGAACCCCGAGTTAAGCACATGTAAACATTACCTTTGTTCCTAAATAAAAAATATCTACAGCCTCTTTTGGCGACACAACAGCACATGGATTCTAAGAAAAATAAAAATAACTTCTGGGACCCATCCAATTACATTCTCACCTGATGCACAACTATTGCGAGACCTAAATATCAAACTAGTAACTATTCCCACCCATTAAAACCCACATTCAACCCATTTCCCCATTTAAACTATTTTCTATATTTAATAATAAAAAAATAAAATAAAATTAATAAAAAAAAAAAAAACTGTTTCAGTTTATTAAATTTCGAATTTCCTCCTTCAACAACTTTTTTCCTGTTACCTTACGCAACACAAATAAATGTAAATTGTAATGATTAATTATATAATACAGTTAATCGACAAAAAAAAAAAAAAAAAAATCAAAAATAATCTCATTAAAATGCATATAATTCCACTCTTTTGTCCTACAAATCTCTCCTTAAAAGAATCGAGGCCACTCACCTGCCAGGTGTGGCTATGCCGACGAGCCATGAGCTTAATGTTTTGATGCAAACATTATTATCTTTTTTACTGATAGTGATTAGCTCCCAAAAAGAGACGATACTTTCTTTTATACTAGAATTAACGCAACCGACCTCTGACGATAAACCAAGTAAATAACCATCGTAGAAATTCAACGCAACCTTGGCCCACAGACTCCCGTTGCTAAGCGACCATTGAAAAACATTTCTCCTTTCAATTTCTCCTTGAAAAACTCGCGTGAATCAAAGCCCCAGTTCCTGTTTCCTATTTTCTCATAGCTAACACAAAACTCGACAAATCTTTTGTCTTTGTCGATTTTGTCAAATCGCTTTCGGTAGTTTAGAAAACGGTGCTTGCGAAACAATGTTAAAATCAGAGTGTCAGGTGCTCTTAAATGTATATGTTACACATAGTGGCAGTAAAATGTCACCGCAACTGCGTACAATATCGGTCCATAACACTTCGGGACAAAAAAATACCGGTCTGCTACATTACATAGTTTGAGACGCGTTGGTTTAGAACTTACATCCTACAACGCTCAACTGCGTTTGCTAAGAGTTTATGATGCGCAGCTGTGATGGGTCATTTCAGACTCCTACACGAAGTATATCCTTATTGGTTCATCATAATCATTATTTTAGAAAACACCATACAAAATTGTTTAAAGATAAAATTGTTGTTGGAGAAAACAATCTAAAATTAGAGTGTTGTTCTCATTTATTCCCGTTAAACAATCTCGTTTTCCACCTTTTTCATTTCCCTTTAATTATCAATATAGTTTAACAACTAAGTTTAATTAAATAAATCATGACTTTACGATTCATTAATTTTTTTTTGCTGAATTTATCAAATCTGCACACACCAAACAGCAATATAAAACAAAACATAAAAAAAAAACAATAATTTAACCTTCACTCAGTTTCAACTTAGGTAAATATATAAATCAAGTTTCAACACCTGATAAAACAAAAATAAATATGATTGCAAAATCTGTATTACTCACGTACAATTTTCTGCTTTTTACTTTAAACTGACATCGCGGCTCACTCAATATGAACAATCCAACTTTTCCTCATTAGAACACAATTAATAATAATAATACATCTGGAAGAGGTAAAACGGTTGAGTATTGCCACTTGGCCCGGAATGGACCAGTTCACTATATCTGAGGAGGGACAGGCCTTAACGTCTACTTCCTGCCTGGCTGGCTGGCTGGCTGGAGAGTGAGAGACACGTGTTTAACTTAGTGCAGGCTTCCCAAGAGCTCCTTACACATGTCAATGTCAGGTGAATGCTCTCGTGGCAACCATCTCCACACACATTTACTCAAATTTCAACTTTTTCTGTCCGATTTTTGACATACTATCTCCATAGTTTTGGCCCGTGACTATAAAACTTTGCTCTTAGAGACGATCAAATTCCCAGAGATCGCTTCATAATGCTTAAACCTTGTCTGCTCTAGGGAATGATCAGTTATTGATTCTCTGCTTTTAGTGGCTAAAATAACAGAAAATGCTTTTAGTTCGAGTTAGCGTTTTAAAATTGTTTTTTAAGTGTTTGATTAGATCTTCAAGGTTGAATCACATCGAGTGGAACTCTGGCAATCGCATCTTTTTCTTATAAAAGGAAGTTGGCGAGCAAAATCCAACGTAAACCAGAATCTTTCCACTATTCTCTCACAAAAACATAAGCGATTGATTTTTTTCAGCGGATAAAACAATTCCACAGCCTAAAAAGCCCCGCGCAATTGCCATCTCCGAAAAACTTAAAGAATAACTTTTTTATTTAGTTATTTTCTTCAGTCTCGAGTATGAGGCCACGTAATATACGACTTAATTAAGAACTCCACATTGTATTTGTATCGAGAACTGGGAAAACCACAGGCTACAGGCCGACGTTCTTGCCGTAGAAGCTGATGAGAATCAACCAAGTACCCACCAGGCCCAATACTGCTTAACTTGTGTTCTTACGGGAACGGGTGATCACTGTGGTGAGTCTAAACTCAAATCCTTACATTGAACAAGTTTTATACATACAAATATAAGATTTGTGCCTGATATAAGTCAGACTAATTCAATAATTAAATGAGATTTTTGCATCACTTAACCGGGTCAAACTTGCATTCCAAAAATGTGCCGAATAAGATAAAACAATTGTATATAAGCGAGAGAATGTGAATAAACATTTGATTAAGATACTAGGTTTCATCGCAAAAATTAGAGGACAACACAAAGTCGTATTTTTCCTTATCTATGTACGCTCGCTTATCTAAGTTGTTGTAACTTGTCATCCAGCTTGACCTTGGTTGCGCTTTCGCTTTGTTCGTTACGTGCTGCACAGGCTCTGCACAGGCGCTACACGTGGCGCAAATTAAGCATTCATTAGGATTTGCTCACGTCAGTTTAATGAATGCCTACAATATATCTTCGATTAGCAGCTGGAAAAGTGGCGTGAATAATCGACACATTTTCCCAGTTTAATGATAGAAAACTCGCGATTGTATTCCAACAAATGATATAATTATCCTATTTAAAATGCAACTGCTTTTAATTCATTCGTTTTAATTATTTTAATAACGATTTTAAATGTCAATCCCAACCAACAGCATTTTAAAAGAAACAACTTTGTATTGAAATTGAATACTCTTTCATATTTTAATTTTGACCTCATCCTGTCAAATGCTTCATCTTAAAGCAATCATTATCCAAAAATGGAAATTCCAAGCAATCAAATCGGATCAATTACTAAAATAATAATAATAAAATTAATTTAAAAAAAACCAAAAAAAAAAAACAGTGATTATTGAAATTGGGACAAAATGCGCTTAACTAAGCCCGGGGTTACCTCAAATAAAATTACCGTGAAGCTCCGAATTGTGGGCTGGGTCCAAGTAGTGGCCCGTGCCCATTCGAGCTCCCGGAGGCCACCAACAATTCTTTCAATAAACGCCGGGTCAATTAAGCGCCAGGATCGTACAAAATAGCTATTTTTGGCACTAAAAGGCTTATTTAAGTACAAAAATACAAACTATTAAAAAAAATCGCCCGAGTCCTAATAGGCGCCTAAGAAATCAGGACTAAAAATATTTAAATGCCTGGGCATTTATTCGGAGCTTTATGTTATGTAACTCTTAGAACAAAAAAAATATACTCTCATTATGTCTGCTTCTTACAACTACAAAAAAAAAGAAAAAAGCGGAACAAAATTACAATTAAGCATCCCACCAACACCAATTAAACTTAATCGAAGCTTACAAGTGCAATAAACCCAACTACCTACTACCCAATATAAATGCCTCATAAATTTTCAATCTGTTCAACATACTGCATTTGTCATAAGCCGATTTAATCGTGATCGCACGACTCGTTATTCAATTTTAACCACATTAAGGCATTTTTCATTTATCCCGCCCCGATCTGACGTACGTTAAGCCGAGTTTCCGCATCAGTGAAACTGCTGCCGCATGGCATTGTATATTAAAGCAATGGCTTCCAATTTACTGGACTACTTCCTTTCTAGTTTCTACATTGCCTCTCAACATGCAATGCATACCAAATCAAAGCCCACCAACGCCAAAACTAAGCTTTTATTAAATAACTTTCCAGTTAAAGCGAGACGAATGTTTTATTTAACCAAAACTTTGTTTCACGGATCAGGTAGAATCTCGTTGGAACGAAATTTCCAGTTATCAACATCTACAGTCTGTGCCCGGTATCTCGATGCCAAACTCAAACACTAAATTCCATTTTTTAGCGCACAAACGCACAAAAATGTAAAATTATTGATCGCATAACGAGTAAATAGTACCGTTACTATTATTATTTCCAAAAATCATATATTTATTGCATTTTTGTGTTTGCAGGCAAGGATTTTTCAGTTTGATATTGGCATCAAGATACCGGACGCAGACCGTAGGTTCGGGAACCATCGATTTTAGACCTCAATTTCGTCATAATGGGATTCTACCCGCGATAGCACTCCCAAAAGTTCAATATTTACAGTCGACTCAATTCATAATGGAATCGATAATAGTTGAAAGAACCGGCTGTAAATGTCAGGTTCCTTTTCCTACTGATTCTTCCATTGTTCCTGTCAATGAATCACTCGAAAACAATGAACTAGCTCAAGCTGATGATAATTTCCTGCATTATTACACTAAAACAAACTTCAAAAAGCAAACTTACATCTGGATTAACGTTCAACTCCTTAGCCAATTGCACCGCCCACAAAACCTTCACTCGAAGTCCACCATCTTGGATGTGCATTATATCATCTCCGGATAGACGAGCAAAATTTTTCAGCGGTAAATCAGCCGGATATAGTGAAAGCAGATCAGGAAGATTGAACTGGTTTACCAGCTCCTCAACCGTCTGTATTCGACGTTTCGACATCCTGCAAGTCTTAACTTATTTGTGTCACCTGTTGAGCAATTAAAACATAAAATAGAGATAAATGTTAATCAAATAATCCTTTCTTTTTATTTTTTTAAAAAAAAAAGCACTTGGTCCCCGTATTTGCTCAAGTATTTCACGCATCTGTCCCCCAGATGTAGTGACTAAAAAGGTGCCGTTAGCCACACATCCGCTAATATTTCCGGTTCACCCAACTTACTAACTTCCCATTTGATTCTTGGTCAGTCTATTGTCCCAAGGAAAATATGTCTGAGAAGAATACAAGTTGTGCAATGTGTATGCAGCGTAGGCATACATCAATCACTTGTTTAAAAAGTCATTTTTGCTCTTCTTCTTATTCAGTACATGAAATATGAAATATTATAGTCACAACATCGGCTGAAATACTTGGAAAATACTTAACCTTGGTCTCTTTAACTTGATTTTTTTGTTTTTGTTTTTTGGAAAAAAAAGTCTTTGCTGTAATTAAGTCTGACCTAATAAAAAGGCACAGCACATGATTCATAGAAAAACACAGCCCGAAGACTAAAAAAAAAAAGGTTAATGTGTTTACAAAATTTGAGAAAAATGCCAAGAATTTCATTTAAATGTAATCGTTCGATTGGAAAATTCGGTGATAAGCATTTGGCATTGAATATCCTAACTTACCGAAATGTTTTTTTCTTGTCCATGGCCCAAATCCACAGGTTGAAGTTGAATAATACGAGTTTTTTTCTAATTAGTTTACTCCCGAGCGTCAATTATACACACCATTCACACGTTATTCATCTAATCAAAACATATTTCGCAACTCGTTCATCCCCAAATGTTTCCTGTTCTGCAGGAACTAAATCAAACTGGACACAAACAAACCCGACATCAGCCACAACGTAACGCCATTGCCATTGCGATCAATAACAAAGGAATTGTGGGTAGCTGGAACACACCGCCATCTATCGTAAGATACTTAAACCACAATTAAAAATGTTAGCTACATCTTAATTCAAACTTTATTATTAAAATCAAATCAATCGGAAGCTTTTATAAAACAATTGGATTCATGAAATACATTTCTTTAACGTTTTACGCGCCATTTCCAAACAACCTTCGCGGTTAAGATTTCCACCAATAAATCCATTCGTATGAACGAATATACAATTTGGAATGCCACTAGCTTCTGATAATTTTTCGTCTCTAAGACCGCACCATTCCTTTAACAAAGGTAATCTAGGAAATAAATTTAAAAATATTTTAATTTAATTCAATTTAATTTAATTTTTTTTAGTGATTGATTCTCTAACCTCGATTCAAACGACCCCAGTCTAACTGGAACAGTCTGGACCCGCCAATTTCCATTCTGATCCGAGTACAAAACGAATTTGACGGGAGATTTTATTTTCAATTCAGTTTCTAGAGCAAATAAATGATCTTTCCACGGGCAACCGCCATTTTTCAGTTCAATTATTTCGCCGCTTTCATCAATCTACATAAATAACAAAAAGTATTCTCGTTACGATTTCATTTATAAATCGATAGTTGCAAAATAAACCTCAGTCCTCGACGCGAGTGCATCAGCCACAACCTGCCGAGCCAACAACCACGTTTTGCCGTAATAAAAAACTTTATCTAAAAATTCTTCACCGACTAATTGCGTGGCTTTGTCAAAAGCGCCCTGGAATGCAAAATAAACAACAAAAATTAAAAATAAAGGAAATCGAGATTAGATAAACTAAACCAAAGCACCTGTTCGTCTTGAATAAGATCATTCCACTTTGGGTTTAAATTCCCCACTCTCGAACTTAAATTTGTTGTGATTAAATATCTGAAAAATAAAAAATTAATTAAATTAATTAAATATTTTTTAATTTTTTAATAAATCTCACCTGGGCTCGGCATCAGTCTGCGATATCCCATTGTCAATCGCATCAATCTCTTCCATAAAATTCCCATATACTTTTTCAAATATAATTTTAGTCTCTTTGCTGTTTTTGGACAAATTCAAAAGTTTTGCGATAATATTCTCCCCGAAATGAAAGTAAATTAAGCCGGCACTGCTTAATTTCGTGACCCAAGGAAAAGTTGAGTTTAAAGAATTCATCGTCTCTTTAAATCCTCTGTATATAAATGAATAAAAGTTAGCTTAGTCAACACTAATTTCAGTAAGTATTTAATTTTATATACCGTTGATGATGATCGTAGCGGTGAGTTTCTGGATTGAACACACCACCGACATCAACAACAATATCGCAATTGTTCAAAACATCCGGATCACGTGATCTAAACGGGATATATTTTTAGTTAATTTAACAATTACGGTCTTGCGTGGATTTTTCCATGATAAACTACCGGACGACAACAGCATCTTTATATTCAGGAAGCTGTTTGATCATGAAACATGCCAAAACTTCGTCGCAATGAAAGGTTCCATTGTGCGTGCCAATCTTCTTAATGTTTGAATTCATGGTTCGTTTCTTTGCTTCAGGTTCGCCACTCATAGTCCGGTACAACTTTAGATAAAACGGGCTGGAAACTAAAAATCAAATTTTAAATTTATAATTTTAACTCGTGTAGAAAATATTTACCAAATCGACGTAAGAACATACAAAGAAATACAAAATTCGTGACCCTTTTATAGACGGGTGGAAAACGGGAAGAGAGCGACATCTACTAGTAAAATTTATAACATGGCGCTCAATGTTTATCGTAAATGTTACATAACTGAAAGCTATAATAATATAATAATTTGTTTGTCCAAATTTATTTTAGTATTTTTTTCTAATTGAAGTATTTAGCATTTGTAAGGTGATGATTGTGGATGCGACGTCTAGTAATTAAATAAAGAAACAATTTAGAAAATGAATTAAAATTTCATTTAAAATTTGAATCATATTTTTTATTTTTGTCAAAAATATTTGTAATAATTTATAAAAAGTGCCTATAAATTTATATAAGCAAACAACTCCGTGATATGATATTAATCAGCATGTTTTTAAACGTAAAGTCCAAAGTTTAAGTTCGAGATTTAATCGTAAATCAGGCGGTTGAAATTTATGACAAAATCTCAACGAAATTGCATCATTTGGTTCCGAAAAACAAAAACACTGCAACCAACATTAAAAAAAAAGAAATAAAATGGAATAAAATGGAATAAAAATTTATTCAGTGATAATAATTATATATACACTTTGTAAATTAATAAATCTCAATTCATATGTACAATCAAAAAACCCACGTTTGCACTTACAAAGAAACTTAAAAAAAAAAGTAAAATTAATAAAATTAAAAAAATTAAAAAAAATCAGTGAAAAAAATCAGTGAAAAAAATCATTTAAATAAAATTCCCATTTACAGTAAGTACATCAGAAATTAAACAAAAAAAAAAAAATTGGAATTATTTTCCTTATTTTCCTCAATTTGCGATGTCACGTGTGTGTAACCCCTTTTCGAGCGACCAACATATTGAGCACGGGATGTTTTTTTATGTAATCTACAGCTTTTTTGTGCGTTACCATGGTGAAATCGTAACCGTTCACCTGTGACAAAAAAAAGGAAAAAAAAATTGGAATATGTTAACTCAAAACCGGTCAAGTATGATAATTAATATCAGATACCTGAAGAATTTTATCGTGAATCCGAAGACCAGATTTGGCCGCTGGACTTCCTTCATGGACTTCAGTAACGTAAACACCCTGAAAACGAATAAAAATAATAAATTTAAAATTTAACAAAAAAAAATTCCCATTCCAATTCCAATTTTATCTCTTACGTTATCAGTGTATCCTTGTGGTGATTTTTTAAAGTCTTGATCAATTCCACCCCCAATTTTAAAACCGCATTTGAGGACTTCGCGTCCTTCTGAATCAATGCCTAGTTCTTTGGAAAGTTTTATTGGGATCTGAGTATAAAAAATTACTGAATAAATAAACAAATATTCAATTTTTTTCATTTAAAATTGCTTAACGGTAATATTTTTGTAATTCTGTTAATTTGTAAAAGTTTTGTAATTTGTTAATTCTAAACCGTGTTAATTCTTAGGAGATTTAAATTACCTCGATAGTTAATTTTAAAAGTGTTTTTTCTACATTTTAAGTTATGCGAGTTCACTTACGCTCAAACATTCCATCGCAGTGCCAGCTTGATGCTGGAACGCCATCTTGTAAAAAAATAATTAAAAATGAAAGAAAAAAGTAGAAGCGCAGAATCCATAAATTCTAATTTGTTAAATTAGCAAATTGTAAAAATACTAAAATTCAATAAATAATTTTTTAAGATATTAGTAGGACTTTTGTGATGTTATTTTTATTTTTTTTAAATTTATAATTAGAATTCCGCACTACGTTTATATATCAAAATGGCTTCCATCCGTTAGTGCAAGCGGTGGATTTAGCCGGCACATAATGGATTCAGTTACAATCGCATCGAGACTGGATGTAAATAGACAACTAACAGCCAAAGAACTTAAACAAGAGATTCTTACATTTATCGGAGGCGCAAGTTACACGTCAAACTGCAATAGTCATGATTTGGCCAAAACGTGCATTCTTCTTCTCAAAACATTACCCTCGGCCAGAGAAGCAGTTTTGGAGCATTTATGTCACGTGTTCGACGAAGCCATAGCCACGCACGTAAACGAATCGAGTGACAAACAATCGTCGTTCGACGAAACATTAATCCAAGATGTTTACACGGTTTTGTCGCATTTTGTGACCGCCGAACCCGAAGCCTGGTCCGCCATCATCTCCGCCTGGAGTTTAGATTTATTGGGTCGTCTGAGCAGTAAATACGCCGGCCGTCAGGGAGTCCCTCACGTGAATTCCAGTTTGACGGAAGTCCTGCAGTGGTGGATGACGTGCCGTGCTTCCCGAAGCCTTATTGATTTGACTACCCAATGCATTTCGACTCTGATCTCCACGAATCCTGATATGTGTATCGACGCGTTGTTGGACACATCGGTCGAACATTCTCCGCATTTCGACTGGGTCGTAGCGCACATCGGATCGTGTTTTCCCAACACCATCATCAATAGAGTTCTAGCTTGTGGATTAAAAGACTTTTCAGCTCATGATATCATCCCATCTTCGCCTTACGCTGCCGACAAAAAAGTATAAAATTGTGAATTTTTATCGAATTTTATTGTTAATCGGCTTTTTTTCTTTCTTTTAGGTACCAAAATTAGCGTCTGTAGTGGGTATCTTGGGTCATTTAGCCGCCCGGCACAGCGATGACGTCAGAAAAGCGTTGTTGTCATTGTTTCATGAAAGTTTCTCCGTCCCCGCAACCGATCAACAACTTGCAACGGTCCCATTTCTTCTCCAACTCGCTTCGTCGCACATACTTTTACGCGTTGTCGCTGTTGATTTCTTGTCCACACGTAAGAAAATAACGTTTGATGACATACCACAAATTTTTTAAAAATTATAATGAATTTTGTTTAGTTATCCCAACTGTTTTGAACCAACTAAGTCTCCAAATCCCATTATGGCGTCCAAGGATGGATACTGGAGAATTAGCCAGCATGGTCGTGGATTTGATACTTCGGAGCGAAGATGGTGGTTTGGAGGCCGTTCAGTTTCTACTCAGAGCTACACAATCCGAGGACTTCTCCGATCTTTTACCCCAAGTGAAAAACGCGTGTGCCTTGATTTTGGACACCCTGCTCCTCGAGCTGCAGCGCCTCGTCTACACGTCGTGCGCCGTCGACGTGCCGTTTTTGCATTGTCTTCAACGCGAAGTGCCGACACTTTGCTCGGTGCTGTTCGACGGTCCGGCCATGTGGGCGCAGTGGCTGCTTCCTTTGTTAGCCAACATCGGATTGTACGGCGGGGAACGCGCCGTTTGTGCCATACTGAGGCTGCTCCTGACCGATTCCCGCGGTGGAACCCGATTACAAGCGATTTCCGATCTGTTGTCTACGTTGGAAGTCGCGCAACCCCATTCCGTTTCGACCCTTCTGGACCGCACCGTGGGACACCTCTTTAATTCTAGCGACGACCAAGACGCCGGAATGTTAAAAAATCTTCTGTCGTTGATGCAATGGCGCTCCGACAAAGTGACTAACGTTTATTCCGCTTTGGAGGGCATTGCGCACAGCAATATCCACATATTTGCTCGCCGCCTTTTGTCCCCGCGCTTGGACACGGCTCACGGAACGGCCGACGTGCTCGCCATGCTCGTCCCCGGGACGAAGCACGCGTCGGTGATGGTCATCGCTCAGATATGCCGATGCGTCATCAAATACTTCTTCAACGTCTTGCGTCGTTGCAACTTGGAAACGAAGATCAGACAAACGAAAA
Source organism: Strigamia crassipes (assembly GCA_034683725.1). Taxonomy (NCBI): domain Eukaryota; kingdom Metazoa; phylum Arthropoda; class Chilopoda; order Geophilomorpha; family Linotaeniidae; genus Strigamia; species Strigamia crassipes. Next base: position 32,829 of record JAQFXT010000177.1, read on the forward strand.
CGTGCAAGAAAATCGTCGCTTCGCTGAGTTTTCATCCCGCCACGACCAATTATTTGCTGCGTTTGCTCGTGGAAGGCGCGATGGGATACGAAAATCGTACGCTGTTCGGCTCGCTCGCGCTCAAGGCGCCACCGCCGAAACGCATCGAAACGGTCCTTCTAAGTAAACAAAACAGGATGCAATCGGTCACTCAGATTGGACATTCGACCATCTTTAAAGCCATGAGTCTCGGAACACGGTCGATGAAGCTCGCGCCGAATTTGCTGTCGGAGCGGATAATTGCCGTCAATTCGCAGTGCCTTTTGGATTTGCTGCACGTCGCGTGCGGGGAAACCGGAATCGACATGCTGCCTTCGGTCGTAAGTGAACTCGTGTCGCCCGATGTCATGTTCAACAACATGGCTTGGCCGGAAGAGGAGTTCACCAAAATAACTGTCGAGAGAGATCTGCAAGTGAAACGTTCGTTCGACGAGCATCCGATTTTATGGAGCATTCTCACATTGGCGACCAAGCAGAAATCATCTCTAGGCGTGTGCAGTACTTTGGTCCGATCGCTGCTGTCGGTTGCCATGTCGCATTGGGCTTCGTGCCAGGAGACGAAAGTGGCCAACTGCCCGTTCCAGTTGCAATTTATCAACAACATTATGGAGTTGATGAATGCGGGTGGACTTTTGCCCGAAACTTTTAGCCAGTGCAACGAATTGTTTCCTCATCTAAGTCCCTACGAAGTGTACGTTATTCTGTCGGATATATGGCAGTATGTGAGAGAGTACGTACAGACACAAAACAAAGATGCGTGTCAAGAGGTGAACAAGATCAACCTCCATTTGCATCACATTTTGCAGAAACACATCGATTTGTTTGGAGGAGTTTATATAAAATTTTTTCCAAGCTCCGACTAATGTATTTTTAAGTCCCGTAAATAAATTAAAACTTTTTTTTTTCTACACTGGCGTGGTGTTTGTGACGGAAAATGTCCTGAAAATGGAAAATACTCGGCAAAAATTGTCAAATATAAATTAATTTAGCTTTTAATCTTTTAAATTATTCAGTGTTTGTTTGTTTGGTTGATTGAGTTAATTCAGTAGGTTTTGAACAGACTAGTAAATATATTTGTCAAACACGAAAACCAAAGCGTGGTTTAATCTGACGCAATTCGTTCATAACTCTTTGGTTACAAATACTAACCAACAACATAATCATGACTACATAATGAAGGGGGAAAAAGGAGGGTTTCAAAATGGTTTGCAATTCAATTTGTGATAATTCATCAAAGTATTATTTACATCAAATATACAAAAATCACTCCAAATAATCACGAAAACACTGAGGTACTGCAATTAATTTTTAAACACACCTGAGAAATCACTACCAACAACGAAAAGTAAATCAAATCAAAACAAATCAAAACAAAATGGCACACAGATGACTAGTTGTGAGCACACCATGGAAAGAAAAAGGAAAATATCTTTTTTTAAGTTATAGTGGATTTTATAAATTTTGTAAACATTTTTTCTCTCTCTTTTTTTTTAACTTCTATATTTTTTTAATGAAGTTTGTAGGCACTTTGCAGGCAAAGATTTTTTTTTTTTTTTTTTTTTTTTAGTTTTCAAAGAAAAAAAATAATAAAAATATTCAACATCTAGATTTAAAATTTAACCAATTCTGAATTATTTTTTTTTTTCATTTAAAAATGAAAAATTAATTGTAAATGTGATTTTAGAGACACAAAATAAATTTCATTTAAAAAAAAAATAATTAATTAATTATAAATGTAAAAATAATGTGCCTTAAATACGAGAATTAATTCCAACTTGACAAATACAATATGGACACTTAATAAAATATCAAACATTCCAAATATATATATTATCATATATTAAAAGAGACTTTGTATTTTTACTTATTTTTTTTCCCCCCCGCACTTTTCAATGATAAAATGAGCTGAATTTATCAGTATTTCAACTTTAAACTTGTGCAAATCTGACCAGAGAAATTTTCTCCCAAACTTTAAGTAATTAATTCATTTAAGTGGAAGGATTGAATCTAAATTTCTGTAATAAAAAATATTTTTCACGTCTCAGAAAATAGGAAAGATAAAAGTTTTTCGTGCTGATTTCACTTCAAACACTCGTTTAAAACTTTTTTTAGATTTTTTTTTAGATTTTTTTTCTCCAATTTTTCTTGTAACCAATTTTTACCATAAAACTAATACTGACTTTACTCAAAACATTTGTATTAATTTTTTTTATGGAAATTTTTCTTTGTTAAACTTTGGATGGAATTATTGAAAAATTTTTGAGCATTTTGTCATTACAATTCACCTATTACATAATCATGTATAAAGTTGGATTTTCTGTAAGGCGTACAATATGGCAATGCTGATTTGGCATCGTACAAAATTCACTATTAATAGAATGATGATAACACAATAATAATAATAATAATAATAATAATAATAATAATTATAATAATGAATTAGCTATTTCTTTTTTCCTCTCAAACCCCCCGCATGCGGCTACTTAAAATTGGCAGTTCGTCCAACTCTTTGGTTACCAGCAAACAGTAATTGGCTAAACTTTGGCATCAAAATAATTTAAAAATTCCAATCATTTCATTTTAAATTTTAATTACAATCAAAAAAATTAAATCCTTGACTTAAAAAATAACTCTCAAACTGACTAGTAAATTCTTTTACCATCATATAACTTTCTTTTCTTTTTTTAAAAATGTTTTCACCACGTTAAAACACATCCGACACGTGTCAGTTTGTTTTCAGCCGTTTGTGTCCGTGACTCGTCGACCCCCCGCTACTAGAGGAACCAAAACTTTGACTACTGGCGCTGGCCGAGTTGAGCAGAACTATCTTCTGAATCGAATTCGCTGTTGAATGGGCGTTTGCCACGCCCATGTGATTTGGGGCGTGGTTGCCGTTGGCAGTGGACGACGTGTTGGCCGTTTTGCTCGACGAATTTTCCCTCCACACTTTGTGGCCGAGACCGATGAACTGTTGAGAAACAAATTCCAGTTATTTCTTCTCCGCTTGAGTTACACATAGAAAAGAAACACACAATATGAAGATTAATAAAAACTCACACTTACATCACCCATGACAGCTATGGGTGTTTCACCTGTCGCGTGTGCAACTCTGTGTTCGATCAGATAAAACATGTACTCGTCGTAGAGCAATCGAATCAAATGAAAAGAGCCAAAGCTTGCCGCACTCCTTAAAGTCAGGTCCCGTATCACCATCGAACTAAAAATAAAATACAATAAAAAAAAATCAACGACATAAAACCACCAAATTAGCAATTAATCTCGTTCAAACGTGTGTATTTGTATCGATTTCCCCCTCATTTCCCCCTTTAAGTGGCGTCGAACATTTATTCCGTAACCAATTAATTAACTCTCGTCTGTGCAAGTGTTACATGTACAATTTTGATAAATCATTTCTAATTTATACCTATAAAAGGACCACTTGAGAAGGAATTGGCGGGCAGCTTTGGCAAAATCAGGTTTGCCTTCGTGCACCTTGAGCACTTGGCACACCACTCCTTCCAACCACGCTGCCCACTGCTCCAACGAATTCTGCTGCTGTAGTGTCAATTTAAAATCTTGTTCTAATTTTTGCACAATGCCATCGTCGCATTGACAGACCCAAGATGCTTGTTCCTAGTTCAACAAAAACACGTCAATTAAATAAATACATCCAATCGTAGCGTTACTAATCCAAACTCACCTGCACATTGTGAAAGTCAACTCTATTTAAATCGGCCAACATCTGGTTAATTTGAAGCGTATTTTGTAATACAGCACGTGCTGCTTGTGCTAAATGATTTAACGATGTGTATCGTCTCAATGTCTGAGCAAATGCACTCACTGCGCTTATCTAAGTAAAACAATAATTTTATTTATTTATTTATAAAAATCATAAATTTTAATAAAAGCTTATTAAACAAACCTTGATCTTCACCATTTCATCAGGTGTGCTGTTCATTGACGACGTCAACCAGCCTTCCAAGCTCTTGGCAAAGTTTCTTATCGCTTGGGTCAATGAACCTACACAATTAGATCGATACCATTAAATTAACTCTCTCTAGATCAAGATGTCAAGGAAACACCCACTGGGAATTGGCCGCAGCACATCAGGGATGAGGATTTCGACAAGGTTCTGATAGAAATGGTAGTCGCTTTTCCGCACAAACTGCTGCACAGGATCCGTCGAACACAACAGGTACAATTTCGTTTTAGACAACCTCTTCTCTAAATCAAGATCCCTGGCAAAACCCAAATTAAAATTAGAGAATTAACAAAAATTTAAAATAAAAAAAACACAATTTATTCCAACTCACGGCGACTCCTGGTCTGGAGGTTGAATTCTCCAAAACTGATGCCACAAAATCTCCACCATCGAAAACTGCAAGTTCAGAATCGACTCCAAAATTGCTTCGCAATGTTCTTTGTACAATTGGCTGAAGATATGTACATCGTCGATGGTCAAGCCATCGGGTAAATCGCTCGAACTTAGTTCGATCACCCCCATGCTGGGTACAGCGGATGAAGCGTCCCCAAGAAACTGTTGATGATGCTAAAACAACCGTTATTATATCACAAAATCAATAAAAACCAATTAAGGAATCGCTTAAACCAACTTGTTGCTGGGGAGATGTTGAGTCTGATGATGATGATGAAGTTTGAGACTGTGTACTAGCGTTGGCCCCAGTGTCGTGCACTTCAGGCTTTTGCGTGGCCTTAAACCTAAAGAAAATAAATAAAATAAATATTGAAATAAACAAATAAATAAATATTGAAATAATTAAAATAATCGTAGACCTTTTGCTTTGATTCATTGGTTGCTGTCGTAAGGCCATCGTTCCGACATCTTCCGCCATTTGATTTAAAGAGGAACTTGGTTTCACTCTGATACCATAGTAGTGGTACTTAGAATTCCCACTGCAAAAAAAAATGTATAAAATTAATTTAAAAGAAATAAATATTTACACGTACAAATTTCGTTCGACACTTACCGCGTTCCTAACCTCCTCGTTCTCAAACCAAGAAACACAGAACGTATCAACTTGCCAAAAGAAGCAGCATTCACCGGGTCTATTTTGTGCTCCGCACAATGTCGTAGATAATGATTGTAAAGCGTACTGCGGGGTAAACTCACCCCCTCAGCTGTCTCATAATTATCTAACAGCCATTGTACCGTTTGTGGCGATACACGTGTTGCGTGTGTCAGATGATGACCGTCACCATCAACCGACGACCCCTGCACAAGGTACGCGACACCTTCCTGCGCAACGAACCAAAAATTAGCGCACAAAAACAACGATCAAAAAAATCAAAAAAAATTCAAAAAATAAATTCCTAACATGCAAACTAAGCGGATAAAAAATATCATCTACTAACAAAAGAAAGTCTGTCCCTGGGATCATCCAACGACCCGCTTACCGTCTGCGGAGACGCTCTACTCGCGTGGGTCAGCGTATGCGCGTCTCCATCCATCGTCCCGGACCCTTGAATCAGGTAAGTGCCACCACCTTGATGTGTTAGTAATTGTCCTTGGAGACCAACAGAAGAGTGTGAAAGCCCTGAGCTAACCTAATGCAACGTTCACCGGTTACAAGTGTTAGTAATAGGACAATATAGAGCGAAGCAAAAAGCCACCGTGCAAACTTCTCGTCAATCAAACCCAAAACTAAACTAATCGAATCGAATCAGTTAGTTCAACTTACTTGGTATAAAGAGTCGTCCATTTTGTGGACATCGTTTGCGACTGAGGCACTCTGAGGGAGGGGAATTAATCATTTTAGTCACATTTCAAAGCATACGCACGCAGTTACAGAATAACTAGGGATTTAACGCCATTTTTTTAAATCCCTATCAATTGCTGAGTTAGAAATGTGTTAACATTTTAGTGATAAAACAAACAAATTTTCGTTTTTCAAACTAATTTCGCACCGATCCAAACATTTTGCCAATAAATTTAACGTTTCCTACTAGCCAACAGATGATAATACTCGCCATTGGCTACAGACGACCTTGAGTTATCACTCGGCCGTACCTGCGAATACGTCACTGCCGTGCTGTTTCCCGTGTTGTAGTAAGCTGTCGCCGGTGTGTACATCGTACTCGTCTCACCACTCACGCAATACACTGGATACGCAGCCCTGCGATTCAATTTCAAATTAAATCAAATTTAATTTAACAAATTTAATTTAATAAATTTAATTTAATAAATTACATTTGTCCATTAGTGGCTGCGTATATGTTCGGGTCAGCGTTCCCATCGACATACTGGACGTAAGTTGAGTGGACGGCTTGAGATGCGTTCTGTAGAGTGACCGTATCTTGGCCTGTGGTCTCGTCCTCGGACACTGCAAGTGACAAAGTAAAACAAAACATTTGTCTCGATTCGTGCGCCTAGTACCTGCAACTGTGATGAACTGTTGCGCGGACTGTGTTCCTTGAATATTTGATTGCTGGGAGGTCTGCGAATTGTTCGATGCAGTTTGTGATGCAGGCTGTTGACTTTGCGGCTGCTGAGCTTGCGTCGAGCTGCCATTGGAACCGCCAGAATTCTGTGTCGGTTGGCTGCGCTGTTGAGGCTGAAAAATGCAAAAATTAACGAACAAATTAATCGAAACATTCAAACAAATTAAAATATTACTCTCAAATAATTCCTAACTATTTATTGCGCTATTTAAATTTTATTTTATTTTATTTTTTTCAACCAAAATTTCTTTTTATTAATTTCCATTCAAAGTAAAATAAAATAAAACGCGACTTTTTTTTGCGTGGTCGTATAAAAGGTATTGATTAAATTCGTCGTCCTAACAACTGTATCAACAAATTTTAAAACATCGAGCATCGGGTCGTACCTTGGGGTAAATATACACTCACCTGAGTCTGCGGTGGGACTTGTTGCTGCTGACTCGACTGGCTCACTGTAGTTGACACCACCGACGTTTGCTGAGGGTTCGGCGGTGTCGGGATATTGCCAGGAGTGATGGCCTGCATCTCTGGCATGAAGGACTGCGTTGCCATAGTAACCAGGCAACACTAACAAATACAGTTCAGAACAAATTAAGCCAAACATTCAAAAACATTTATTATTTAATTTTCTTGTTTGTGCAAATAATTTACTCCAGTCACAAATTTTTATTAAAATTATTATTATTATTCTAAATTAAATTTTTTCTTTTTTTTTTAAAAACAAATATCCTCAATTTTTTTTTAAATTTATTTAAAGGTTTAAAATAGTATATAAATAGGTTATCCCCCCCCCTAACAGATTAGGCCTATTTTTCTTTTTCTATGTGTAATGGCAATTTGTTTGTTGAATAAAAACAAATAAAGTACGAGACAGGTGTGACCTTTTTATGTAAGGGCAATCTATAAATTTTAGATGTTAAAAGTATAAATTTATATATCATTATTTTTGAAAATAATTTTTATTATATACAAAAAAAATGTATATAGTGATAAAAAGTATAAAAATAATTTAATATTTTTAAATTATTGCTAATTTTGTTCTTTTATTTTCATTTCTTTATCACGGATGCTTTAGTTACCAGGTAACTATCAGTGAAAATCAATGAACAAACTCAAACTTAGTAACACTCTTAATCACACCTCAAACTTACCCCAATCTTCTGTAAATTTATTTCCACCAATCCTCATTTTTTAAACCCGCAGAAATATATTAGAAACCTAGTGACTTTACACGAAATAAAAAGAAATTTCATCTGGCTTTTCCATCCGCAACGACTAAACAAACCAAACCGATTCATCTTTTTACAAAACCGGTTCAAATCACGTGATCAAAAGCAAACGAATAAAATAAAACGGAAAATGCTTTAGAATGTGCTGCCAATAAAATCGCGCCAAGTCTTCTTCGTGCAATAGTTCAACTTCAAAAAAAAAAAAGCATATACATAGCAAAACATCTACCTATTTAAGCCTAATCACAACAACGCCATTTTGTTTTGCAGCCACATTCTGCTTTTGGTACATTGAACCATTGCTCGTGATCGACTTGGCCACTCATCGAATAATAGAAATAAAAAATAAAAAAAGCAATGCACTAGAAAATCAAAGTGCTAGCACTCGCATTTTCACCTTCTGTCCTGTTGATGGGGTTACGCAGTCGTCACAGCTACCGTGTCTATGGCGTCGGATTCCTAAGGCAACAGTTGCCACACCGATTCACAGACAAAAAAAACTCGGCGCTCTTCCGCCGCGCAACCTGGTTACCGCATTTAAACGCATGGTTTTTCGCTTTTTTGCATTTTTACAACGTGTAAAGAAGGTAGTTTCAACTTGATCAAATAATTTTTATTGCTTAGTAAACATTTTATCAACAAATAATTCGATTTCAACCGGAATTATTTTCTTAGCGGAAGGATACTGTCTTCGTCTCCAGGACGCCGAAGCAGTTGCCATGCTGAACGGGACTTTGCGCCCACTGGTGATAATTCCGTAAATTGAAATTGTATTATCGTAACACTACGCATGCCTGGATTTTCCCCCCCTTGCCTCGTCGTCCAAGGTGCAACTACATGAACTCAGCCCGGGATTTTAAATTTCGCTTTTGTTCCGGAGTCAGTTCAATATATCTACGGAAATAAAATTATATTTTTAACCGTTTCAGTTCACCCGGTGTGTGTATTTACTCGATTTGATTGCTAAATTCCCAAGCTAAACGATTTAAGGACATTTTAAGAATAAGTTCCAGACATTTTCTCAACTTAAAATCGCGTTGTTTTTGTGGATTGTAACATTTAGCGGCTGGGATTGAACGGATACATCGAATTAAAGCCTGAAAATATTTTTAAAAACTAATAAAAATCCATGGTTTTAAAATAAAAAAAAATTATACATTACTTCTTCTAAATTCATTATAGTTGTAATTACATCAACAAAGTCTTCCTGAACAACGCCGTAATTATTTTCTTTCACGGCAGTTATCAGAGCAAATGATAAAGCTAAAAATTTGTCAGTTATTTTAGCGAATTTCTACCGTTTTATAGCGAATTTAAAATAAGCACCTTCGATTAACCAAATGTATGGCTGACTGTCTGCAAAAACGTTTCGGGGAATTCTGTCCTGCATATCGGACCAAAAGAAATTCAAAGCCACAGATAACTTTGACTTATCTCTCACATCCCTCCATTTCCTATCGAGCCATTCTCTGATCAGGATAAACCGGCTTCTCAAAGGAGAGGAAATAAAATTCACTGTAAAATTAATTAAATTTTTATAAATATAAATATACATTTTTATGAATAATTTTATAGGCACAACCTGATTGAAACACTGGAGTTGGAACTTTTTCCTCTACCCACGACATTCGGTCCAAAAAATTGTTCAATAAATATAAACACGGATTTGAAACTGATTTCCAGTTGTACGGGTGACCGCCTGGTACACTTAATGAGTAAAGTTGATGATTTCTTACTGAATTTCTTTCTTGCGATAATAGTTGGAAATCTAGAGCGGCTAAATAACTAATCAGTGGAATGTGAACAACTGTCAGTGCCTCTTGCAGTAACATCGTGTTGGGGTTATCCGGTGTCCGTTGCAACGGAAAAATAAATCTCTGAAAAGTGAAATTAAAGTGGCGGAAAATTAAAAACGAGTAATTGCAATTTAAAAGTGAAATTAAATTAACCTGCGTTAAAAACACATTGAATATCAAAAGTAAAAGCTGGAGATTAAAAATTGCTATAGATGTTGCGATCCATGTAATCCACAATAGTTTTAGATTTAGGATTCCCGAGTAAGTGGTCAACTCTAACGATTCGCAGCATGAATTCAGTTGGAAATAGTCGAGAATACAATTCTTCATCGGTTGACCGACTGTAACAAAAATTAATTCATTATTTGGGTACATATATTAAATTTCAATGTTCAATTACGTAAAAAAACGTAAAATAAACTGAGCCATTTAATTTTATGAAATGTTCCGGTGAAACTGCGGCGAAGTGTTCGAAAAAGTGCTTCGTTGATTCGTGCAAGTTTGGTTTGCTAGATTGATTAAAAAGAATACAAATTTACAATAAATGCATTTTTTATTTTTTATTTTTACAAACCTGAATGACGGGAAATATTATAATGAAATTATTCCTGTCGAAGTAAGTTACTCCGTGCCAAAACCCAATGATGAAAGCGTTGTAGATGCAAAATAAATAATGTTCATTTAAACAGAACGAACTTCAACAAAATAAAAATAAAAATTAATTCCTCAATTAAATAAAAATAAATAAATAAAAATTATATATTAATACTTTTCAGTTGTGGAAAATAAAAAGTTGTCGAAGTTTTCGACCAAACTTAAATGAAATTTTACAGTTACAGCGCACACGATCGCGTATAATAAAACTTGGACGGCATTTTGTGGTCTCAATACTTTCCAAAAACGCGCCCAATGTGTTGACGTTGGATTTTGGCGAACTAAAATTAACGACAACTTTTAAATCTCACTTTTGTGTGTACATAGACACTGACCACTCACCATCGATATTACAAATGTGCATAAGTGATAGGAAAACTAGACAGAAAGACAAAATGAAAATAACCAACAATAAATCGACCGAAATTAGCAGCGTGCAAGAACCTAGAATAAAAGTTTGTTTAAAAAAATGTACATTACATCAAGCTATTTATACTTACTTAACCATTTAAGGGGGTGGAGTAGATTTATATTTAACAAAAATACCAAACCCACTACTATAAGCGGTTGAGAAACCCATAAACACAACAGAGCACCTCGACAACGTCCATAGAAAATCTAAATGAATGCGAATATTTAAATCAATGTTCAGTACAAATTTGTTGTATAAATTCAAAACTCACTTCATTTGTCTGTTGTTCTATTATCTCTATCGATTGCATCTTTAATACATGAGCACGAACAACCGATCAAACGATGCAACGTGCGCGATGGGAGATAAATTCACGCGGTTCTTTTTATAATGGCCACGTTTCGCCATCTAGTGATGAAAATTGTCACAAAATGGATGTTTTGAATTTCGTCGAGTTGTTTCTTTGATTTTAAAGTTAACAAACGTTTAAAACAAAAAATAAAAAATACGAGTCTTTTTTAATTTAATGAAATCAAAATACGTATGGTAAAATCAACAAATATATATGATTGTGATTAAAAAAAATTTCACGACAAAGTGAGAATAAGAGCATTCATTTAAAAAAAAAAAATTAATCTAATTTTTTAATACCGAGATGAATCCCTAAAAGTGAGAGTAAAACTCGCTTTACCTGTAGCATTTTCGTTTGAATAATGTAAACAAATTTCAATAAAAACAAAAATCAACAACAAAAAAACAATTCCAATTGTCAAAATCGCTTACACAATTTACCAGCTTAATTTTTTGTTAGGCACAATATTTAAAAAAAACCTAAGTCGTCCATTATCAATTCTATAATAAAATACAAATTTCAATTTGCTTTCATTCAAAATTTAACAAAAAAAAAAAAAAAGGAAAAAAGTTAAAATTATTATTCAGCCGCTTTATCACAGCCTCGCTAAAACAAAATCAAATTAAACAAAATTAAAAAATGAAATTAAAAACCGAAATTAAAAAAAATCAATGAAAACGCAAACAGATAAACAAATCAAAGTAAAGGTAAACATCACTCCGTTTTATAGTCATTTTTGCTTATAAAATTTAGAGTCGTCTTCTTTTCTCCGTTCAGATTAGGATTTTCCACTTCCTCTTTCACCCGACTAGCTGGTAGTCTGTCGCCTGCAAAAGATAAAAATAAAAAATTAAAATTAAAAACCAAAGAAACCAGCTAACTCGTACCCAAGAAACAAATTTGACCCTTCATGACATCTTCTTGCGAGGGAAACGCGTTGTTTTGGTGTTGATTCGCAAACCTGTTGACGGCTGATGTTGATGGTGGGATATTAACGAGCGGAACTAAATTCAAGGGGTAATTCATAGGGATTTGACAAAATGGAGGCGCCTGTGAATTCTGATGAAGCTTAGCATTTTCATTCGAAAAATAATTCCCAAGATGAGATGGTGGAGAAGCCATGAAAGCATTCTGCTGAAAAGCAGGCTGTTGCATCGATGTCATTCCAGAATGCAAATGTTGTTGAGTTTCTTGAGCCGACAAAGGTCCACGAACCAACTGCGCGTCATGGGGCATTCGAAAATTAACGTTCAGATTTGTAAAGCCGGGTGGCGAGGCAACGCCCGGTCGAATCAGATGCAATGGGAATCCGACCACGCTCCTTCCCGACGACGGCGTCATCGACGGCGATCTCGTCAGCGCGCACGGAATTTCCATGTTTTCTCCCGCCGGGTTCTTCAATCCGCAGCTCAACAACGCGGCCGAATCCGAGCTTTTGCTCTTCGCGATTGGCAGCTCCGTAAACGACGTCAGCGACTGCTGCTGAGCGACGCAGCTAGAGGATCGTTGACAAAGGGGTATTTCGTGACGAGCCTTTTCTCTCGATGATCCCGCGAGCTTCCCGCTCGTTTTCTTCGCTAATAAATCTTTCTGGTTATGTGACGCCACCCCGGGGTGAATTATGGGTCTCGAATTAGGCAGCGCAGTAACCGTGTGAGTGATCGGTGCTTTCCTTCCACCGGATTCGCACAACTTGCTCGAAATCTTCTCCAGGTGTTGCAAAGCTTGGCGACTGTCGTACGATTGGTTGTAACTTTTTTGGCCGACGTTCGGTGCGGGCTGACGCATGTTGTTCATCATTGCCATCGGCAGAGGCAACAAGCCGCCCATGGAGCGTAAATTCTGATTGTGCAGTTGGCCATGAATTTGTGCCATCATTTGTGGTCTCATTAGACTCATGTGCATGTTTTGGATGTCGTTTTGAACTCCTCCCGGCCGCAAGTTCATTCCCGGACCCATTTGCTGTCGATTGCGATTGAAGGCGTCTAAGTCGACAAAAAAAATACAAAAAATAAGTAAAAGTAGAAACTATAAAATCAATTTAGCTCGTGTCAACCTCTGTTATTTCTTCGATCCATTGGATTTCTTTCTCTGTTGGCATCTAGATCTCCTTTTTCGCGATTTCTCATGCCACGTCTGCGTGGACAGTGCTTTACCACGTGCCCGATTTTGCCACATAACCGGCAGCCTCGGTCATTTGGCGGCGCCCCATCGGCCAAATTATTGGTGTTAAAAAGTACTTGATGCAAACTCTAATAATAAAAAATAGAAAGAAAAAAATTAATTTCTAGTATTGAATTCTTAGAAAATTCGATATTACCAAAGGATTTGTTTCGTAATGTTCACGCGGAATTGGTGTACCGAACAACTGCCGACTTCGAATAAGTGCCTTCATGATGTATATACTCACTGAAAACGTGCACGTGTTTTTAAATACAACAAATTTACACAAACATTCAAATAACTTACTTTTTCTGGACACCCCAGCACCAAGATTATGTTGCAAATCAAATGGATCTTTAAAATAAAACAATTAAATAATGTATCGACCATTTTATGATTCTTCTTTACCTTCTATAGCGATGCATTTCGAATTCCATAATTTTTCAAATCGTGTCAGTGGCTTGTACTGACGAATTGAAACCACTAGTTCGTTAAACATAAAATTTTCTGTGTAAAATCGTAGCAAGCCCAACCACAACTGCGCAACGGTTTCGGTGTTTTTCCCAATGTGCGGCCAAACATCCGACTAAATTTAAAAGTAAGTAAAATTTTTTTTTAAATCGATCTAAATAAACATTTAATTATCAGCTATTTTTACCAAAGATTGTTTGTCATCATAAAACCAAGCATTCCATCCGTCAACCATTCTTTGAGGCTGCGGTTCATTCTTGTCGTACAGCTAGAAAATTATTTCAAATATCAAATAACACCGCGTAACTAAACAACAAAAAAAATTTATATTTTATACTTCTTGCAAAACAGGAATAACAGGCGGATCTCGCTGTTGAAGGAAATATATCACCATCAATATGTAGGCGTAAGACGATAAACTGCCTCGTGATGCATCCCCGATATTGCACAACTAAGATTAAAATTACCATTTAAAATTTCTGCAAAAAGTGAACCAACAGTCCCATTACTTTTGCAAATACTTTCATGACGTAACCCAAGATCTTCACACGACCATCAATTTCGGAGTACATATTGAGCATTCTGGTGTTGTGTTGCGCCTGTTAATAAAAATTAATTAAAATTATAAATAGATTCCTAAAAGTCTATTTATCTTTTGCCAACTTACTAAAGTGTTGTATAAACTGATATCTCCCTCGAGTGAAGAAGGACGATGAGTGAATTTCACTATTGGTACTTTGGCGGTGGTAATGGCTACCACGTTTGTCAATTGCTTATGCTTCTTCAATTTCTCGGACAAGTTTTCAATAATTGGGATAAATGTAACTTCCTAAATAAAACAGTAAACCATAAAATTTTGTTCCAATTTTCTGCATTTCATTGTCCATACATCCGAAGTTTTATTTTCAAATGTGAGACATATATCCAAATCGCTTCTTGCAAATCCAAACCCATTGCACGAAGAACCAAATAACTCCAACTTAGCATCTATTTAAAGAAAAAAAAAGTTTAAAAAAATTGAAAATATGAAAATCTCACTTATAAACATCACCAGGATAAATTCTTTTAATAAAAGTCTGCAAATCCCACAAAATCGAATTTCGACTGTTTACTTCCACTTTGTTTGGATTGTTATCCTCTATAAAAACAAAATAAAAATGTCAAAATTCTGAATTTAAAATGCGTGAAAAATGTTACTATAAATCCGATGACAAATTTTATCGATGGTCGACATGTAATTGTGATCAATAGGTGGTAAAACCACCAAAGGTGGCAATCTTTCTTCAGGACAATCGTGTTTCAAATGACCTTCTTGTTGACACAAACAACAAAACACCGATGGAACCTTAAAATAAAAAATAAAAAGTCGATTAAAAATGACTCTACCTTATACAACTTGATATATTTACTTTCCCACAAGTGAAAATAAGTTTCTGAAACTTAAACACCAGTTCGTCCTCAGTTAAACTCCTCAACTTGTCTTCGAGTTCCGGCGGTAACTTTTTCTTAACGACTTTTTCAACCGTTTCGGAACCATTGCAACATTCAGCGGGAGAATTTTCCGTTTCTTTCTCCATTATTTTCTCCTCGGTTTCATCATCTTCGCTATCGATTTCACTATCAACATTTTCGCTAACCTCAGAAATATTTCTTCGTCTAACTCTTGCACCCTCCCCATCCGAAATAGTGTTGATTTCATCATTTTCCTCCGCACCCCTCAATTCAAAATCATCATCCAGAGCTTCCATCAACGAATTCATGATGCAGCATTCGTGTTCGGATTCGTCATCCCCATGCGTGCTCACAGAATGATCACTTTCAGCATCTTCCCTGCTGCAATTCAATTCAACATCTTGAAAATTCTTATCCAACTTGTCCTCTTCCCCGTCCTCCTTTCGTTCGATTTCTCTCAATTCTTTCACGGCTAAATTCTTGCCATTTTTGGAATCTTTCGTTTTCTCTTGTTTCGGTTGGGATGAGATCGTCACCACCACGGACGAGTCAGGAATAAAATTTTTCTTGCTTTTAATCGTCGCATTCTGCTTCAAATCCGAAGCAACGTCGTTGCTTTTGCCCGCGATATTTTCGAGCGCGTCAAGAAGCAATGTGCCGCTTTTGCTTTTCTTCTCCGAATGTTCCGTCAACGTAACCAGCAATAGTTTATCAAACAATGGGCCTTTCATCGTTTGAGGAATGCCAAAATATTTATAAGTCATTTTGAAACGATCAAAAATGAACTCGGCTACCAAATGATTGCTTATCGATCGTGCCAAATTTCTCTTATTTGAAAAAGGGTCTGTAAAAAATAAATATAAATTTAATTTAAAAAAATAAAATAAAAAATTTCAGACTCAAATAAAATACCTTCCAAAGCCAACCGCTTACTACTCCATCCTCTTTCACTTCGTTTCATCAATTTCGATTGTTGAATGCAGACCACATTGTCGTTTGTTTTAAAAGTCACGGCGTAAAATTTAAGTAATGCAATCCATAGCTCGCCTATGGATTGTGTGTTATTGCAAGTCCATTTCCCATTCTAAATAAAAATTATCAATATGAGTTTCAATTGATTATATCCCCTACAACGCATAACTCACCAATTCTGAAGCTGGTAAATAAACTTCGTTCTCATTTCTAGCCATCTAAAGATATATTTCAAAATAAATTAACAATAAAAACACATTCATTTAGTCATTTAAACGAGTGTGAAACAAGAAATTTAAGTTTTACACTCGATAAACGTGCATTAATCACTAAAATAAAAATTACTTCGTGTAGCACAGGTAATACCGGTGGCTGACATTGTTGCAGATAATAAATTACCATTATTGGAAATGAATGGGCTGGTAGTGTACCGTTGTATTGTTTATCGAGCATACAAATCTGTAAAAGCAAATTTTTTTCGATATTAATTGGTTTTTTAATTTTAGGCAAAAAGAAACCTCAGCCCAATAACGGAATGCAGCACCAAGAACACGAATTCGAGAATCAATAGAAACGTAATCAGCTAAAAGCCGCGCCGTACTGTAAGCCGGAGCGTTATTTAAATTAACCATACAGTTTAATTGACTTCTCTTTTCTCGAAACAATATCGAAGGAATCTTGGCTGTAAAGTCACTTCGAACATTCTCAGCGTAAGCTGCAAAATAAAATTCAAATGTACCAACAGCTAGGAATGCTTACAATAATACAAACAAATAAAACCTACGCCATATCTTCACTTTTTCAAAAACAGCCATTAAAATATTCGAAGGCTTTAGATTTTCATCAACAACTAAATCAATATTAACGTCACAACTCTTTAGTCCAAATTTACTCAACGATGATCCGTAGAGACGTAACTGACAATCTAATGAAATAAAAATATATTTTTTAAATTTAAATAGAACATTAATCACTTCCAATAATTAATACGCACCTTTTAGATCTTCGAGTGCAAAACCCCTCATCTCCTCGACTAAATCTTCCCTTACTTTAATATCACCATCAGATAAACCGAATTGTTGGGCAACATTTGATATGACATCGTTCACAACTTTTGCGTGAGCTTCGTATGGGTCTGGTAAACTGTGCAGCGTAATTTCAAGTTCTCTATTCTGAAAAAAAAAAATATATATATATATATATACATATATTTAAAAAATTACTAAATTAATTAAAATAAATTATATACACACTTCTTTGTTTTTCTGATGTCTCGAATCTTTAATGTGACGCTCACAAACAGTAACTGTATCACAATGATAGTCACATAACCGACAAAAAAATAAGGCTCTGGGAAACTTGCTAAAACGCTGCAATAAAATTAAAACGTTTTTAAAACTAAATCGCAAGAATAATTTTTGCAAATTATTACTTTTTTTAAAGGATGAATAAAATTGTTTGCCAAAAATTCCAAAACATCTGGCGGCGGTCGCATTTGTTGAAAAGGTACAAGGGCCGGGATACACTGTTGTGACGATGACATTGGTTTGGGATTATGATAAAAACCTAAAAAAAAAAAAAAAAAAAAAAAATACAAATTATAATTATCAAATTGATTTATAATTTTACGTATCTCGTTATCAATAAACTAGAAGCGAGCGATTTATTATTTTCAAAAATTTATTGTAACTATGTCAATTAAAAGAGCTCCTCGACCTTCTGTTGCAGTTGATAATTTATTTGGAGTAGGTGGATTTTCATGAAAAAGTGTTTTCTGCTGCGATTGACACGGTGTTTCATGCGTGGTCTTCAAATCGACAACCTCCCATTTCGTTTTTTTCCGCTTACTCTTTTTATTCTCTCGAACTGTCTTGGGCGATTCACTTTCGATCAGAGGATTTCCGACTTTCTTATTCCTCTTCTTCTTCTTTTTGCTTTTCTCCGCATCATCCTCGTGGTGAAATCTACTCTGGCCTTCCTCGGCTTTCCCCACGAATTTCTCGCCTTGAATTTTTCTCGAATTCGTTTTCGGTGGACTTTGGGGGAAATGTTTCAATTCACACGCGTTCGCCGCCTCTTGGTTGTCATTACTACCCCTCGCTTGATCTCTAGGACCGTCCTCGTTGCCTTTTATTTCTTCCACCGGTTGTCCTACGCCCAATATTCTTCGCAAATCGTTCTCAATAACCTCAACTGAATTTTCGGCCATTTTCCTAGATATCTGTGATCAAAAAAAGAAGGAAAAAAGCAAGAGAAAAATGACAATTAACGTGTATAAAATCTGAGTAAATATAGCTGAACTCTTAAAATAAACTGAACAATGGAGTTTTAACCATTGACATACCGAGCTAATTAAAACGAGTCTCGTTGTATGGTTAACTAACCTTTAATTTGATAGCACGAACTGTGACTACTCATGCATCAGTTTAAAGAACGAAACTACTTTTTTACAAAGAGGAAAACACACGCCGCCATGTTCCATTCAGTGTTGATGAAAACGTCACAGATTATAGATCACGTGTGACATTTTTAACGGTTTTAAATGTATGTAATCGATAAACTTAACGAAATAAAACCGAAACAAAAAAATTCAAGCATAAATAAATTGCGTTTATTATTAATTTTTATGCGAATTTAACTTATTTTAGAGCGCTAAGCGAACGTTTCGCGGTTAATTGGTAGAGGGCGCGCGCGGATGAAACGACCCGATCCTGTGTTTACTGTAGAAACTAGAAGGGAGTGCGCGAAATTGTCATGTCTTCCGAATTAGATGAGCAAGAATCGTAAAAGTTTAAAAAGTTTGAGTGTTCGTTCAAAATGTTAGCTACCTCTGGTTATTTTAAGAGTATCCCATGCCCATTTTTTGAAAACGGTCTCTGTGAGAGACCTCATTGTCACTTTAAACATGTTAGAAAAAAAGGTTAGACAAACAAAGAATGAAAGTTGAAATAAAAATTTTTGTTGCAGTCATATCTTACCGTTTCATTTCGTAAATATTAGATTCTGAGTCTTGCTTCCCCGTTAGCGAAGAGGAAAATCCAACCGATCTATTACGGATTGTCAACGAGGCGGTCAAGAGGATGGAAAAAGAGGTTGAATCCGGGGTGATTGATAATGATGAAGTAAACGCAAATTTTAACGTAAAAATAAAATAAAGTAACCACAAATTGTCCGTTTTATAAAGGTGGATGTACCGTCGAAAGAAAAAACTTCGTCGAAATCGTCGAAAACCGTTCTGGAGTACAAACCAACGCCGATTGCGCAACTCAAGAAAATGCAACAGGAAAACAAATATGCCAAAGCAATGACCGAACAAGCGGACGAGCTGGAGTACGATCCGCTGACAAATTATTCGGCGGGACTTACGAATAAAGTGGCGTTGCCGGTTTCGCAGTCAAACAAAATTCCTTACGTGCCGTCGAAGCGAAGTGTTTTGGCCAAGATGAAAGAGGAGAAACAAACTGTAAAGAAAGTAAAAATCGAAGACGACGACGAGGATGGTAATAGTTCGTTAAGTGACTTGGAAATGATGGATAAAGATTTGGTGATCGCTATGTCGGCGGAAAGCAGTCCCGTTAAGGAGAAAGGCGAAAGTCGAGATCGAGACGATAAGTTTGATATTGTTAATCAAATATTAACTGAGAGCAGTATTTGTGAGAAGGCGATATCGAAGAAGGGGTTTTCTTCGAAGGAAGTTAAAAGCAAGAAAGTTGTGGACAACAAAAAAATTGAAACTAAAAAATCAAAAAACAACGAGACGAAAAAAACGGCGAGTGGGAAATCGAAGTCGGCGAATGAGAAATCTCAAAGTGTAAAAAAAGAGAAGGAATCTGTTAAAAAGAGTAAGGATGTTGTGAAAACTAGTTCGAGTTCGTCGAAAAGTGAGAGCAAAAAGTTAAAATCGAAAAAATCGCCCCAAAAAAGTGAGAACAAAAAGATAAAATTGAGCGAGAACACTCCGAGCTCGAGTAAAAAGTCAGTGACCAGTGAGAAAGATAAAAGTGATAAGAAAAAAATTAATATTACGTCACCAAACAGTTCGAAAGTGGAGAAAATTACAAATATTAAGTCGCCAAACAGTTCGAAAGAGAAAAAAGCGACTCCGCTACAACAAGTGTTGCGAAAAGAAGAAAACGAAGTCAAAATGCTGAGCGATTTCGAATCGTCCGACGACGACGATCCGATCGATATTGTCAGCACAGCCTTCGCGTCGATCAGCGACTCCGATTTGGACGAACACGATACGGAGGCGGAATGCCGCAGAATATTCGAAGAGTTTGTTCCCACGCAGACAGTACCGAATGGCCAATTTAAAGTGATTGTTAATTTTAATTTGTACAATTGTTTATTATTGTTCATTTTTGGTAATGACATTAAAAATAAAAATGTGATCCACAAAATTATAATTATTTATTTTTATATTTGTAGGAGTTTTCAGTAGGTAATTTTCAAATAATTCGTCAAAAAAAACAAATGTTTATATTTTTTTGTGTAAAATGTTATTAACAATTTGAAAATTACCAATTTAAACTTTATTAACCCGGCATGCCTTTGTTCTGTATTGCTCATCATCTCAAATTATTTATTTTATAGGCTGTTAAACGTGAGTTAACTGAGGAGGACTTAACAAATCTTAGTCAGCGTAAACGTGTTGCTCATGAAGGCTGCTCTCAAAACAGCACCGTAAGTATTATTAATATAATACTTTATAAATTTAATTTAATTTAAATTGATTTGGTTTATTTGGTAGACAACTAAAAGAAGTAGCCAGTCGTCTGCGCGTCCGAAAGTATCACCATCTCAGGCTATGCTCAACAGATACGCGAAGTTGAAACAATTGCGAGACGAAGCAGAAAATTCGATTGCATTTCCTTCAGTAAGCTTTTTGGTTAAAATGAAATTACTGATAACGATAAGGAATTATTGTTTCAGACGAGTTCGAACAGCGCTTTTCTGTCTACTGTTTCATCAGCGATTGGAAAAAAACGGATTGCTCACGTACCAAATGTTTCTGCCCTCATTAACCCCGTGTCTGTTCCAAAAACCAAACAAATTGTGCATCAATCGGCCGTCAATACAACGGTGGCTCAAACGAGCACCAAAGGTGGTAACAGAATTGCTCATTTGCCAACTCAGGTAATGAATAAATTAAAACATTTTAATGAATTTAAATTTAAAGACGTTTGGCTGCTTTTACTAGCTTTCGCCGAGACCCATGATAACGCAGGAATACGGCAGCAAAGTTCCCACAAATGTCCGCCAACGGTATTTAAATTTGATAATAGATGAATGTCTTAAAATGTACCCGGACGAAAAAGACGCTTACACACGAGTAATTTTATTTTTGTCGAATTAATGATGTAAATTAATTAATTAATTATTTTTTTCAGGCTTTGGCTGAGGAAAAGAATTCGTATTCGAGGAGTTCGAATCGATCTGTTTATTTGAACGTGGCCGTCAACACGATCCACAGGATACGAAACGAGGTAAACGGAGTCATGCCTCAATCTCCGCCTTCCACATCGGCCAGTATTCCTACAGCGAAGGCGCAGGTTGTGAAGAAAAATCCACAGAATTGTATATCGCACGAGTTCGTTCTCGGTGGTAAAAAAGCTGCGAACGTGAGCTATAGTATCGAAAGGAGGCGCTCGTCCGTATCCGAAGAAATTAGTCTTAGTCTCTTGTTCGAATCGTTGCAACCGTACATTTTGACGAAAGAACAGCTTGATGAAAATGGATTCCCAAGACAACATCCAAACGAGCCGGGAAAAGCGATCATTTTAAAACAAGATCCCAAAAAAAAGACTCAAGATCGTAAGACGAAACGTTGATTTGACTCGACTTAAGAATCAATGATTTATTTTGGTTTTTGCTTTTAGTTACGGATAGAATTTGCTGTCGGTGTGGTACGAGGTTTAAAGTGACGTCGAAAGGTGTTTATCTGAATAGAGAAGAGTGTGTTTACCATTGGGGCAGGGCGCACAAAAGAAGAGGTGTAAAGAAAAGGCAGATTGTAGTTGAGTTTTAAAAGGATTTGATTTACTTTTTGTTTTATTAGTTGCTGGGACGCTCGATAATCGATATAATTGCTGTCAGGGTGATCTAGAATCGGAAGGTTGTTGCGTTAGTCAATTGCACGTATCTGAGAATATTCAGTACGATAATTTGCGTGGGTTCGTGACAACGATGCAAAAATCTGCATCTTCGGGTAGCAGTTACGAAGTATACGCTCTTGATTGTGAAATGGTGGGTTAGCGAAATTAGATTTAAAAATTTTTTGATTAATTTGTAATTGTGTTTGCAGAGTTACACTGTGCAGGGCTCAGAATTAACTCGGATAACAGTGATCGACTGGCAGTCGAAGCCAGTTTACGAAACTTTAGTCAAACCGGATAATCCGATTGTGGATTACAATACGAAGTAATTGGTTTTTAAAATGAGATATTTAAATGACCATTGAGGTTTAATTATTTAAAATTATTTGCAGATTTAGTGGTATAACTGAAAATGATATGGAAGGCGTCACCACCACTCTGCGCGATGTACAAGCGGTTTTGCTAAATAAATTTAGTAATAAAACTATTTTGATAGGTCATAGTTTAGAAAGCGATTTTCAGGCTTTAAAAGTAAATAATAATAAATGTTTTTTATTTTATTTATGTTTAATTATTTATTTTTTGTTTTCAGTTCATACACGACACTGTTGTTGACACATCCGTTGTGTTTCCACACAGACTAGGTCCACCTTACAAAAGGGCATTAAGGAACTTAATGGCCGACTACTTAAACAAAATAATTCAAAATAGTTGTAAGTTTTTTTTGGATTTAATGTTTGCGATGCATTTTTTAAAATTTTTTGGGTTTTTTTTCAGTGGATGGTCACGACAGTCAAGAAGATGCAGTTTCGTGTATGGAGTTAATGATGTGGAAAGTTAAAGAAGATTTGAAGAAAAAACGATTTTGATTTTGATTTACAATTTAATTTCTAAAATTAATCATTTAACTTATCATTTTGTGTCAACAGAAAATATATCACATTACAAATCTGTGAAGTATTTTTTTAATAAAAGTATTGTGGTGTTTGTTTTTTTGAAAAATGCAAATGTCTGCTTTTTTTTAGATGTATGAATTACAGTTCTGGTGCCATTATATGAATGTTTGTGCTCCTGCTCCCATTAATCCAAACAGGGACAATTTTAAACAAAAATCGTCCTTGATCGAACCTTTCGTCATACTTACTCACCAAACTAATATTTTCGTCTGGTATAACAAAGTTTTAACCAGCTGTTGGCTAACGTTATTATTAAAGTTAAAAATACATTTTCGTTGAAGTTTTTATTTATTTTCGAGTAAACGTTGTTCGTATTTTTCTTTTTAACTTTTTTCTGTCTTTAATTTCACCTTTTAAGTGTATTTTGTCTAATTAAATGAGAATGTAATCAGCTGTTTTCTATTTTTTCTGCTATTCCCTATTTCACCTTATTATAACACACTCTTGCAGTTTATTGTAAACAGTTTTTATTGATTTTGCAATATCACGAGATGTGTCTTCACGCTAGATATCATTTCAGCCAATCAAAATGAAGCGTGGCACCTCATCCTCCAATCAAATTCGACAAAAGTGAGGTCATTATTCTAGGACAGCTTGTTAAAAGGCTCTACCGACCGTGTTCAGAATCGCATCCGACCTGTTAAACCAGCAAAACGAGAAAAGTTTCCTCTCGCAAAATTCCAAAACAAAAGCCACCAAATACATATCGCACGATGTCTGAATCGCATATGGACGAATTTGATCGATACAACTTCGAACATGATAAATATTTATACTCTGGTAAAAGTGGTAAACAAAGAAGCAAAAGAGAAGTTAGCGAACACACGAATCATTTCGATCCTAGTGGACATGTTAGGAAAATAGTAACGAAACTGCAAAACACGGAGAAAAACAAGGAGATGAAAAATGCAAAAAACTAAGCATTTAAAAAAAAAATCAACACAACAAAACAAAGAGGTAGAAACACGAGTCCGCCCCATATGGTGACAACTGACGACGAAAGCGGGCCAAGGACGCGCATTAATGTTGAAATTTCTTTCTTTGTATTTACAGCCCACTCGAAAAGCGAATCTCATCACGGATTATGGAAAATGGAAATGGAAATGACAAAATCGAAACAACATACTTTTATCCGATTCTCTACGGATAAACTTTTAATGTCTTTATTACGAAATGTAATGTGAAAAATTGTGTTTGTTTTTATAGTTGCAATTAAAAACATTTACTTTAAAAAAGCTTATCGTTTATTCGAGTTCTTTGAATCTTATCAGTTCAAGTAGCTATCCGATACTATGTCGCAGATGTGACGAGTCTAAACATCAATAAAAAAAATAAAACTCAAGATGTTTCTATACTGCATTTAATAACAAAAGAATATATAAAAAAAATATATTGATTTTTGAACACCTGCCATCAAGGTCATTTCAGAAAATTTGTTGAAAACTACGAAACGTGCGCAACTACGAATAATAGGCTGAATGTTGACATAAAATGACGCCATTTTGTTTTACATTTCCAATCACCTACTTTTATTTTTCAAAATATTTATTTTTATATTAAAATTGTATTATTACAAACTTTATTTACTTATTAATTTATTTTTAAAAATTTTATTTTTATCACCTCCAAAACATGACGGGAAAAAGTAATTTTCCAACTACATAAAATAAGATAAACTTGTCTCATAATCTTAATGATTACACGTATTACAATTTATGAGTATAAATTCATGAGATGAAAGTCCGCATTTAAAGTTTTACATTAATTATTATATAATAATAAAAAAATATAATCTCAAAAGTCTTCAATTTTTTTTTCTCTTCTCCTTCCTTTTACTTAATATATTTACAACCATTCATGTATCAAATTATTATTAACTTACAATTTCATATCTTAAAGTTTTCAACTTTACAATATTGTCTAAATAATTTGTTTTGTATCAAAATAAAACACAAAATAAATCTTCTCAAAATAAACAAATCTCTCGCCCCCTAGAAAATTGTACACAGCCATGACTTACGATAAAAAGCCAGCATACAGAAAATTATTGTCTTTCAATTTCTACAAGTGACCAGTAAAAGGGTGAGTTGCCAATTGCCATGCATCGGTCAAAAAAATCATAGGATTATAAACAGCGCGGAAACAAGCACGTGCTCACAAGTAATTACATTGGCGCACTATCTTGGGGTTAGCAGGATCGTCAAAGAAGAAATCATTCCTAAGCAGAGGAGATAAATTTCCTGTTTTTAACAAAAAAATATTACAAAAACACTAAATGTAGAAATTAAAATGTACCGCTTAGTTCGTCCAAACAAAACAAAAGCTTGAGCAAGCCGTTATTTAATTGCATCATTAATAAAACTAAAACATTTTCATTTCGGGATCGGGATCGGGGATTAAGTTACCTGATTGAAGGCGATATTTTAAAAGGATTCTGCAGCAAGCGAGGTGTGGTTTCCATTACACGGACTAATAAATCGTCGATGTAATCTTCGAGATCTCTGATTTGCTTTAAATGTCGGTCGATCGATGACTGTTGACAAACTATCAACTCAACTAAATCCTAGTTTGGACGAATTTAAAAAAAATTAATTAATTTAAAACGATTAAATAACGCATTTTAATATTTCTACTTCTTTGCTCATTTTTTCAAACATGGCCAATTTTTCTTTAGGCATATTCGACAGCAGTTTGGACGATTCAACACGCAATTTTCCTTCGCTCCCTTTTTTCTTCAATTCATCGGGTTTCACGAATGGAGAAGTAACTTGCCGAGATTCGCCGATTTTGGTTGCAAAATTATTCGACGTGGACCTTGGGGGTGGAGTTGGTCTGGTAGACATAGATGTGGGTGGCGGTGTTAAGGGTGTGACCATTTTTGACTTCACTTCCAAATCGCTTAAATCTTCATTTAAGTCGAGTGCTTGAATAGTGTGTCTTCTTGGATCTAAATAACACAAAAATATATTAATTAAATTTTTTTTTGTTGTGTTTTTTTTAAATTGTAATAAAAATCAAAACGTTAATAAACAAAGGAAACATTTCTATTATTATCACAATTGCAAATGTTTTATTTTTCTATTTTAAACTGCTGCTGAGTCCCACTCACTGCTTCGACTTATTTTCATCTTGCGTAATCGTTTGTTCCATTTTGGTTTGGCACTTTCTTCGTTCTCCAAAGGCGACTCCACCAATTGCGGCAAAATTGGAATGGAACGACGCCGTTCTCGGTCTGTACAAACGACACAACCGGTTCCTTATCTATTTTTAATTCATCACTTTGTTAAACTAGCAATCCATGCAATTGTGCGACGTGCAACATGCAGTTTCCAAAACTTGAAAAACATTCCAAACTCGATTTCAGCGGATTAAAATGCCCAAAAAAAAAAAAATCACCTGCGGGTGGTTTGGCAACCACTTTGGTTTCTTCCAAAATACTCGACCGAACAGCAGATTGAATCGGTGATTCCGTGACGGCAGAAGGCGCTTCCTGAGTAAAATAAAAAAAAATTAATTATCAATCAAAAATTGTTTAAAAAATGTTTTGATTTTCATTTAAAAAATTAATTAGAACTTTTTTCATGCAGTAATCTTCGTCTAAATCGTGGTTTGTGTGTGAAACTCGGCTCTCTTCTTCGTAATCTGTTGGCATCTCATCCGGTAAAGGATCTAACCCAAATGCCTACACAACAAACAAACTATGTCAAACTAAAGGCAATCATGGGTTAATCCTATAGCCCAAAACAATTCTTGAAAGTCCTTCAGTCACCAATAATTAATGGAAAATTTAAATAACTATCAAACACCGTCAATTAATATGTTAAAACTCGTTTACATATGTTTAAACCAACAGATTGTGAATACCACTGTTGTTTCAGTTTTTTTTTTTTTTTTTGGGTTAAATACTGATTGATAAATCGTACATATTGCTCATCGTCACTATCAAATGTACTTCCTTGATCCTGAGAACTAGGCACGGAATCTGTGTCTCGAAATTCGTCTTTTAATTTGGAAGATTTGCGTTTAGGAAATTTTTCACTTAGTTTGTGTCCTGAATAAAAAGAAATAATTAACCAATTAACATATAAAAATTATATTTATTTATTTTAAATTTTTTACCGTAATTTGCCAAAGTTTTGAACGGAAGATGAGGCATTTTTTTGTCTTTACCCGCTAAATTCATCAAGCTTCCTCCTAAATTAAAAATTTTTTTTTTTTATATTAACTAGAGACATTTTGTTATCGCATTTTTTTTTTCTAAACTAAAAAGTTATCATCAGATATTAAATTTCATATCAATAAGATTTTTCAAAAATCAGGGTTCGTATTCATATAATCATCATTGACACTTTGTTTAGACTTTTAAAATTTGATAAAAACCGTACCAACACTTTGCACCATTTTCACTGGCAACGAATTGATCTTCTTGGGCTTTTTACTTAAATCCATCAAACTACCGGTGACACTTTTCACCGTAAACGTAATTCGAACTTCCAATTCCCCTCTCTTTTTATCACTTGTTTTGCCTTTTTTAGCTTCCAGTGGATACCACCTAATTAAACATAACAATATTTTATTATTTCCAACCTAAATCCGTATAAAAATAATGAGTAACCTGTTTTTTGACCGTTCATAAATACTAGTAAATAAGTCATTTAATGGAATTTGGGTTTGCCCAAGAAATTTATCCAACCCTACAAAGTTTCTATGTAATGCTGTTAAAACGACACACGATGTATTTCCATCCGGAATCGTTCTGAAATAAAATATGTCGTCATTATAAATTCAATCCAACATTAGATAAAAGCGATAATATTATCTTACAATTCACATTCTTCATTCCACTCCGGATTTTCCGATTTTTCCTTCACAGATGTTTGGAATTTCTCCTTTCCTAGCTGGATAGTTACAAATGCATCGTTTGTGCCTGTAAAAAATAACAATTTTTTAGTCTAATTCATCATTTTTATTCAAATTTTCGATTTTTCAAATAAAAAAATTCAAAATTACCATTTTTGCCTTTTGTAGTGAGATTTCTAGCGCGATGAACTAAAAAAAAAAAGAATACAGCATTAATAAATAAAAAATCCTAGAATAACTATAAAATAAAAATATTATTTTCAGTTTGTCCTATTTCTCATGTTCGTAAAAAGAACAATGAAAGTTTCCAATTTTTATTGGCTTTTTCGAATACTTTCCATTATACTCATCTTTTGTCCTTTTTTCAGCTCTTTTCGTTAAAAATACGGTTCAATACAAATGCATACAAACTAGGATAGTTTCGGAGGAATGAATTGAGCCCGGAATCAACTTTTTAATTGAATTAATTGGGCACAAAAGTTTCCTCATCCGATTCAGTTGTTCTGCGAAATAAAAGCCCAAAAAAAAAAAAAAAAAGTTTAAACTCACCAACAACTTGCACGTGCGTTGGACTCCACATCTTCTAACCTAGTTTTAGGTATAGTTGAATCGAATCAGCTTATTACACACAGGTCCATCGTAGATTGAAAAGCATAAACTATACTTTTTGAGCAACGAGCAACGTCATCCACATAAATGGAACAAAGACGCCATTTCCATTTTCAAGATTTCTTTTCTTTTTCACCACGAGTCGGCGTTACATTTTCACTTACCCGTTTTACCACTAGATGCCGGTTAAGTTTGTTTAC
The DNA here is from genome assembly GCA_034683725.1 of Strigamia crassipes. Lineage (NCBI taxonomy): Eukaryota > Metazoa > Arthropoda > Chilopoda > Geophilomorpha > Linotaeniidae > Strigamia > Strigamia crassipes. The sequence goes on from JAQFXT010000177.1 coordinate 61,548, forward strand.
TGTTGTCACAGCAACATTGACATTTTCGAATATTACGATTGAGGCGAAGTAAAATCTTATTTTTTTTTTGTTAGATTTGGAGAAAAAAAATGCCGACGATTGATACGGCAACGTTAACTAGTGGTCCTCACTATGTTCCTTTTCGAAGGAGGAAACAAGAACTAAGAGGCGCAACTGAATTACCAAAGTAAAATCGAAATATTGTTAATATATGAAAATAATAATAAAAAAAATATTTAAAAAATATTTAAAAAATATGAAAATAATAATAAAAAAAAATATTTAAAAAATATGAAAATAATAATAAAAAAAATATTTAAAAAATATGAAAATTACATTTTAGAATGACAAAGGAATGCCTCAAAGATATGTGCAGAGAAAACAAGCTTTATATGACCCCATATTTAAACGACGTTATTTATTTGCATTATAAAGGTAAAAAAAAAATTATTACAAATTTGATAAATAAAATTGTGATTTTTTATTTAGGATTTTCTAAGATCGAAAATTTGGACGAATACACTGGTTTAAAGTGTTTGTGGCTGGAGTGTAATGGGATTAGTGTAATAGAAAACTTGGATTTTCAGTTGGAATTGAGGTGTTTGTACCTGCAACAAAACTTGTTAACGCGGATCGATAATGTGAGCCATTTGGTCCACCTTGATACGATAAATGTGAGCAATAACTGCATTTCAAAAATTGAAAATTTATGCTTACTGCCGGCTTTGAATACGTTGCAAATGAGCCATAACCGGTTAAAAACAGCTGATGATATCAGTCATTTGGTTGAATGCAAGTCAATTTCTGTTATTGACCTTTCGCATAATTTAATTGAAGATCCGGCAATTGCTGAAGTGTTGTACCAAATGGAAAATCTGGTAAAACAAAAATTGTTTGATTATTTATTTTTTAATATAAAAGTTTATTTTCAAAGAGAGTCGTTAATTTGATGGGAAATCCAGTTATCAGGAAGATTGCTCAGTACCGAAGAAATCTTGTTTTCGGAGTGGTAAAACGAAGAAAATTGCTTTAAAAAATTGATATAAACAAGAAAAAAAATTGTTTTTCAAGAAAAAATTGCAGTATTTAGATGACCGCCCTGTTTTTCCAGTAGAAAGAGCTTGTGTCGAAGCATGGTAAACGAAAAAAAATCTATTTTCGATTTTAATTTTGAGATTTTTATGTATATTTTGTAGGAAAGAAGGCGGATTTGAGGCCGAAAGAGAAGAAAAACGTAGATGGATTGACAAAGAACGTCGGAGAATTCAAGAAAGTGTTGACGGTAAACCGTAAAAACGTATTTTTTTTGTTAATTTAAAATTTTAATTAGTTTGATGGATTTTTATAGGTTTAATCGAATTGAAGAAAAAACGATCCACGTATAAAGCGGTAGAAAGCATGATAGTTATTGCATTGTTTGAAGCAATAGATGGAATTGAAGGAATCGTAGCATTACCGCTGGACGAAAAAGAAAAAGGAATTGTGCCTATTCGGGCGGCTATAAAAGATGATTTGACTAAAGCACTGGAGAATGAACTAGATAGAATTGATGAAGTATCGAAGAAATGTGTGTTGCGAGTACCGTCGTTATCAGAATTGGCTTCGGAGAAGATTAAGCAAGGAAGTCATGATGAAACTGATAAAACGACGAAGGTTTTTGAATATAAAGGCGAACTCGTAAGCGGCAATTTTGAGAAATTAAATTCAGTGAGTAATTGTGATGAAAGTGATAACGAAGCTGATGCGGATTCTAGTTTTGAAGGTCCTGCGGTTCATTGGTATAGAAGTGAAGGGAAAAAAGAAGGTGGATCTTCCGAATCGATAGTATCGTCCGATTTCGATGAATGTGATAGCAAGGAAGATGATGACGATGAAACTTGCCGATGTAAAGAGAGCTGTTCTAATATATTTTTACAAAAGTTAGAAGATGATCTTAACAAATGGCAAAATGCTGCGAATTCAGATGATGTTGAAAGTGGAATGTCAGAGACGACAAAAAATAAAAATGATGATGCAAAACCAGAAATTGATGATGCAAAACCAGAAATTGATGATGCAAAACCAGAAATTGATGATGCAAAAC
>JAQFXT010000178.1:0-63482 GCA_034683725.1 Strigamia crassipes
TGTACTAACAGTGGGTTAGAACTGTTGCAAGACAGTAGTTTCAACAACAATCAAAACTGGCAAGTTTGAATATACTGACTGACCAAGAGTAGGAACTGACTAACTATGAGTAGGAACTGACTGACCAAGGGTAGGAACTGACTGACCAAGGGTAGGAACTGACTGACCAAGGGTAAAAACTGACTGACCAAGGATAGGAACTGACTGACTATGAATAAGAACTGACTGACCAAGGGTAGAAACTGACTGACTATGAATAGGAATTGACTGACTATGAATAGGAATTGACTGACTATGAATAGGAATTGACTGACTATGAATAGGAATTGACTGACTATGAATAGGAATTGACTGACCAAGGGTAGGAACTGACTATTTATGGATAAGAACTGACTGACTATGGATAGGAACTGACTGACTATGGATAGAAACTGACTGACTATGGATAGGAACTGACTGACTATGGATAGGAACTGACTGACTATGGATAGAAACTGACTGACTATGGATAGGAACTGACTGACTATGGATAGGAACTGACTGACCAACGGTAAGAACTGACTGACTATGAGTAGAAACTGACTGACCAAGGGTAGAAACTGACTGACTATGGATAAGAACTGACTGACCAAGGGTAGGAACTGACTGACTATGAATAGGAACTGACTGACCAAGGGTAGGATCTGATTGACTATGAATAGGAACTGACTGACCAAGGGTAGGAGCTGACTGACTATGGATAGGAACTGACTGACCAAGGGTCGGAACTGACTGACTATGGATAGAAACCGACTGACTATGGATAGGAACTGACTGACTATGGATAGGAACCGACTGACTATGGATAGAAACTGACTGACTATGGATAGGAACTGACTGACCGAGGACAAGAACTGTACTAACAGTGGGTTAGAACTGTTGCAAGACAGTAGTTTCAACAACAATCAAAACTGGCAAGTTTGAATATACTGCAAACCAAATAAAAACTAATTACCTATGCATTTGGAAGCATATCACTGGTTAGAAGCAACTTGCAAATCAGGACCAACTATGTGTTAGAACCAACTAGACAGTCAAATAAACTGTTCATTGTAGCCAACTGTACAATGGAACCAACCATCTATGCCAGCACCTCTGAAAGTGGGATCTGTAGACTGATGCTGGCTCATGAGCAAAAAGCTGCTGATCTGCCACTTTACCATTGAAACCAAATATTATATAGACTTACTAGAGCGATGATAAGTTAGTGGTCCATAATCTAAGGGACAAAATATGATGCCGGTCTGTAACACATTGGGACAAAATGATACCGGTCTGTAACACACTGGGACAAAATATTACCGTATTTGCTCTCATTGAACGCGGGTCTCCGATGTAACGTGGTCTCCATTAGTGCGCAGGCAAAATTTTCATTTTGCAGTTACAGCGCCGGTCTCTAATTACACGCGGGTTCGTATACATTACATACACGTTTACTGTATGCGTACGATCTCATAGACCATTTTTGGTCAAAAAAGGCCGTTTTCGATTAAAAAAGCCCATTTTTGCATGTTTTCGATCTAATAATGATTGAATTTTGTCGAAAAATGCCAATTTTTGTCGAAAAATGCCAATTTTTTTTAAACATCATTTCAAATTGACCCATTTTGCAGTTAGAACACCCGTGTTCAATAAAAGCAAATACGGTATACTAGTTCATAACACATTGGGACAAAATATACTACCAGTTCGTAACACATTGGGTCAAAATATAATACAAGTTTCTAACACATTGGGACAAAAATACCTGTCCACTACATTAAATAGCTTGAGAAGCACTGACCTATGCTACTGCTCGGAAGCATCTACAAGTTGGAACCAACCACTTGTGTTTTCATTTAAAATCCATGAAACTTAAAATCATTTTTGTGCTTAATTGTGGGACCGATATCAGTGATATTGTAGTTGAACTTAGTGAAACTTCCAAGCAAAGATGTCATTGAAACCATACTTTTTAATTTAGGTTTTGGATGTGCACATCAAAGATGAATATTTTACAGTGTGGAGGGTTTCATTCGACTTGATTTTAGTTAACCAGGAGTTAGGTCGACCTAGACTTTTGGTGATAATCTTTCTTGAAGACCAGCATTCTTGTCGACTGGAATTAAATTGACATGACCTCGATTCTTGTAGACTGGAAAAATAAGATAAGATTAGGATTGTGGATGCCATTTATGCCATTGAAACCAAAGATGTGTTTTTGCTGGAAATGATGGTAATCTAGATACTCAACAATTTGTTATTGTAGTACCATATATTCTGATTTGGGACCACTGGTAGATGCCAAGGTGGCTTTTTCCAGATGGCTTAATGTGGTAACCCTGCATTTTTAAATTTCATTGACTACTGGCGCGCATTGAGTCCACTACTCAATGACCACTTAAAGACAAATGCAAATACAAATATAAATACAAATACAAACACCAATAATTCCAATGGTAGTTGTACCACATCATGGTAATGTATTTAAATTGAATACTATGTAAATTATGCAAATGTATAGTTGGTGTTGTGGTCAATATGTGATGACAGTTAATGAGGTGGTCAGCCTCATGTTGTTACAATGATAACGGGGAAAAAAATGATAATTGTAAGTCAATAAGAGTCTGTGTGCAAATAAACATTAAAGACTTGTAGTTGTCGTAAAATTTAATCAAATTTGATTGATTATTATTACTAAAATTATCTTGATAATTGCTGATTTTTAGGTTAGTGTAACTCACAGAATAGTTATTTAACACATATCCAATGGGATTGTTTTGTACCAACTATTGTTGCACAAACTTGTAGCAAGAAGTCTTCGTTACTGTACAGTTTCATTAAGATTGATATTACTGTATACTAGGTATGTCCAGAAGGTCTGTTTTATATTTTAAATTTTAAAATTCAGGATCCTTCACAGAGTATATATGGGGCTCAAATTCTGATCACATGGTGTGCCTGAATTTCAATAATCCCAGTCACCAGATTTAAAGCCCGAAACACATTAGGCTGGTCAAATTTAAATTAAAGTATGCAAAAGTTTTACTAATTAAACTTTTGTTGAATGAAATCTGTTTTAATAAACCAAATCTTTTTTTAATAAAACAGATTTGATTTGATTTGATTCTGGTCGATAAGATTCTTTACTGTAAGTGATTTCAAACAAATAAACTTTCCAAAAAAGAATATTTATTCAAAACCACAAACTTACAATTTCAAAATTTAAAACCATAACATGAACCGTTTCCCTCTTGTGCCAACCGTTACAACTATCCCAACATAAAGCACAATGCTGCCGCTAGTGCGCTATAGTGCAATCTTCCTCCCGCCATACTGACAGGAAGTTGATCGGGTGTAAGGTTTTTGGTAGGTTTTCTATTTTACTGTGAAATCTTAAATTGTTGTGCTTGGTGAAGTTTAGTCTACGATCACAAACTCTTTAAGGTTACATAAAATGATCTGCAAGATATAAAATTTAAAGTTAGTTAATTGATGTTCGTAGTAAATGTAGTTCCGTTTTTACAGACAGTGATCGCTAACCCGCGGTGCGGGTGAGATGAGCGATTTATCGAAGGAGTTAGGAAATTCTACGGGAAAAAATGCGGTAAGGTATAGTTACTTATATTATCGACACATCGAAAGCTTTCACATGATTTTTTGAAATCCTCTATGCCTTTAATGTAAAAAAAAAACCAAATTATAGAATCGTTTTGGAGTTTACTTCAAAATGGACAGATGGCGCTGTTTAGAAGATTAGGCTTATTTTTATTACAAAAAACAAAAACAAAAAACATTTGTACTTTTTTGTCAAAAATCAGAATAGATATCTTAGAGACACCTCGCAGTTTGTCTTAAATGGTACAATGAATTTTAGGCGCGTTTTTTAAAATTAATATACTCTTACTTTAATGAGATCAAAGTTCTCTAACTGTGCAAATTGAAGTAAACTAACATCTCTTTTCTTCCGAGTTCTTTTCGTTAAATGAATAAAGGATATTATTTTTTATTGATTCTTTTTGCTTTTTTTTTATATGTAGGGAAATAAAAAGGTGACTCCAATACGATTTGATTCGGCACCAACGCGGGTCAGATTTGATTCTGCTCCAACTAGACTTAGATTGGATGAGAGACAGAAATCGCAGCCTTCAAAATCTGTACCCAAAAAACCTGTTAACATGCCGAATGAAGAACAACCTGATACATCAAAAATTAAATCGATTGGTTCGAAAACAAATGTGCCGAATGCAGAGAAATCAGTTTCAGCAAAACCAAAATCTGTTGATTCACAATCAGTATCGAAAGCACGCTTGCAAAATGAAGAGAAAACAGATGCTGCAAAAATAAAGATCGTTGATGCAAAAAAGGAAGTGAAGCCTCAAACTGAATCGGACAAAGATAAGTCTCAAAGTGTGAATAAAAAGAAGATAGAATCAGCAAAAAGTGTTGATAAAGCAGGGGATAAACCAAGCACTGAAAAGAAGTCCGAGTTACAAGTAAATGAGAAATGTGAAATTGGAGCAGGTGGAAAACAGAAATCAGGAGAGAAAATTGAACTGGTGGGAAACCAGAAAGCAAAAGAGAAAATTGAACCCGACGGAATACAAAAAGGGGCAAAAGAAAAAATTGAAGCTGAGGGAAAATCGAAAGACGCAGTTCAACCAGAAGGAAAAGAAAAACCCAAAGCTAGGATTGAATCAGAATTGAAAACGAAAGATAAACCTCAAATTGAATCGGAATTGAAAATGAAAGATAAACCTCAAATTGAATCGGAATTGAAAACGAAAGATAAACCTCAAATTGAATCAGAATTGAAAACGAAAGATAAACCTCAAATTGAATCAGAATTGAAAACGAAAGATAAACCTCAAATTGAAGAAAAATGGAATTCAGGTGAAATGGAAGCGAAAGATCAAATTGAGTCAGAAAAGAAACACACTAATGAAGGCAGAAAAAATGAGTCGAAAGAATCGGTCGCAATTACAAAGCAAAAAACGAATACAAAGAATGATGGAATTCGAGATGGTGCTAAAAAAATAAACGAAAACAAAGAATTAATGGCAGAAATTGTATCCCAAAGCCTGGAGAAGCTTGAAAAAATTATCGAGTCGGAAAATAAAGATGAAAGTGAATCTCACACGCCGGATAAAACGATCGAGTCCGAAAATAAAGAAAAAGATAAATCATGTCAAAGTGGCGACAATTTTGAAGGAAACTCCCCGAGTCAAAATAGCTGCGGTTCAACTGAGAATTTGAAAAGTGACGGTCAAGATTCGAACGACTCTGCAAAGAAAGAAAGCTGTTTGTTGGATACCATCAAACGATTGGAAGATCGCATAAAACGATCCACAAGTCTGGATTCGGATGAAGACCACGGAAGTGACGTGGATGAAATAGATGAAGGATCGCAGGACAAAATGCTGGATAAATTGGATGAGCCTTTCACTGAACCGAAATCGAGTTGTACTCAATCAGTCGAGAGTCAAGACGACGACTTGGACGCCGATATTAGTAGCGAAAAATCGTGCGAGAAAATCGAGGATCCTGATGCAGGAGAAAAATCAATGGAAGTCGACGAGGACGACGGAGAGAACGATGCGGCGATGGAAATGGACATTGAGGTTAATACGGGAAAAGATCTTTCAGGCAACGATGAACGCGAAAATTTAATTGAAATGGATAAAGAGGATTCGAATTTACCATTTGAGATATGTGACGTCCGAACCGTGCAGACCATGGACGAGAGCAGCAGCGACAAAAATACCGAAGAAATGGACACGTTCGACGAAATCAAGTTGACTTTGGATAAAATACTGAACGAAATCGAGACCAAAGAAAAGAAAATGGAGGATGAAAATGAGGTGATGATATTATCCGAATCGAACTTGCAGCCAGTTATTAAAAAGGAGAAAGACGACGACGTGATAGTGGAAGAAAGTGTCAAGAAACCAAAACCACCAGTCAAGTCTCGTATGCCCGAGCGGTTGTGCATAGAATGCGATCGCGTTAAATGTTGCAAGTACCAAGTTCACATGACGGATACGACGAGGTATCTGTGCGACGACAATTGTTTCAAAGCGTATCGGAACAGGACGAAAGCAAACATGGCCCCAGCACCTGAAAACAGACCGATAACTCGCAGCTTAACTCAACCTAAGGATTATTGCTCGATTTGTCGAAAGGAGATCAAAAATGGGGTCGGATTTTTGTCCGGTGGAGGCGAAAACAAACCACTGTGTTCAGAAGAATGCATGCGCAAGTATTACATGATTAATGCACCGAAAAGAGGTTGCGCACAATGCGGAAATGCAATTCAGGGACGGAATAAATGTCTGACTTGGGAGACGATGGAGTTCTGCAACGAAGAATGTCTGGGGAAGTACCAAAGTTTCTTGGGAAGTCATTGTGCTAAATGCTGTAGTGCTGTGCAAAGGACTTCGTTGGGAAAATATTGCGTACGATTTGGATCCGACATCAAACAATTTTGTTGCAATAATTGTTTAGAAGAGTTTAAGAAAACGCTTCGTGTGTGCACGTTTTGTCAAAAGGACATTTCAACTAGTCGCGAAGGACTTCTTGCCCGGATTGGGGAGAAGGGACTTTGTAAGGTAATTTGAAATACTAAAAAAAAAAAATATTGGAATCAATGTTTAATTGATGTTAATTGATGTTTTTTTTTTTTTCTTTATTCATTTTTGTAGGATTTCTGTAGCAAGGCGTGTGTGGATAAATTCGAAAATATGAATAAGAAGAAATTACAACCGAATGTACAAATGTGTTCCGTGTGCAATAAGATTGTTGCGATCAAAGTTCAAGTACGATTTGATTTAATATGCACAATTGTGTAAAGATTTATTGAAAAATGTTGATTATTTTTTTGTCTTTAGGTTAATTTCGAAGGAAAAACACATTGTCTGTGTTCCGATCCGTGCATTGCAGCATTTCGATATGCGAACAAAATCAGCACTTCAATTTGTGATTCGTGTCACAAGTTTTTCCATGTGGATGCTTCTCAGCCTTACACGATCCAGTTTGAAGGACTGAGCAAACGATTTTGTGCAAAATCGTGCATGAATGTGTTCGTTTTATCGCACAGGAAAATCGTGCCGTGCACTTGGTGCAAAGTGAAGAAATACAACTTTGACATGATTGAACGTGTCGATTCCAACAATCACGTGCAACTGTTTTGCTCGCTCAACTGTTTGTCATTATTCCGGGTGAGTTTGAACGCGACATCGGCCAAGAGTATTCGATGTGATCATTGCCATAATTCCCAGCCAGCTCAGTATCATCTGACTATGAGCGACGCATCAATTCGAAATTTCTGTTCGTATCAATGCGTCATGACTTTTCAACGTCCATTCACTAACATAGCTCCAGTTACTTCGAAAATCGTTGCAACGTCCATTTCGACTGCACCCACAGTCACGACCACAGTTTCACCGGCTGCTAATTCCTCCCCTGGTGGCACGCCAATCATTTCGTCCGTCAGATCTTTGGCGCCAGTACAGTCACAACCCGTGATCGTTGTCCCAAATCGGCAAACTGGTACATCCATCATCGCTACAAGTTTGACGACGACGAACACCACACCCAAACCATCGGCTGCCACCTCTACATCCGTTACGACAGCTACTCAGTCAACTACTACACAAGTTCTCATAAAGCCACCAGCTCCAAAACAAATGAAAAACAAATCGCTAATGTGTAGACCTTTCATGCAAACCAAAGGTGTCTCTTGCAAACCGCATCCTTGCCATAAAAGCATTCAAACTGAACCTGAAGGTAAAAATAAGTGTTTTAAACATTTTGAATATTTTTAATATTAATAATTTTTTTTTCTTTTCTTTTTGCATTCAATTTTCAGAAGAAAAGGTTGTTACAAAACCTTTGATAATTCCAGTTCCTGTTCCGATTTATGTCCCAGTTCCAATGCACATGTACGTGAGACCCGTTCCTGTCCCGATCCCTTTCCCGATCCCAATTCCAGTTCCCATTTTCATTCCTACCTCAAAAAACACTGTGGAGGAAATTAGTAAACAAATCAAAGAAATCCAGGAAAAAATACCAAATAATCCTTTTGAAGCGGAACTTCTGATGATGGCAGAAATGGTGGCGAATAATAATAAGAGTGGTACTACTGCGAGCAAAACCGATAGCAATACTTCGACATCGACCCCTGCAGGAACATCGAACGGAGAGCAGGGTCAAGTTAGCAGCGGTAAGGAAATCAAATGAGAAGAAATCTCTCTTGTGTTTGAATTTTTTAAGTGCAAATTTGATGTAGATGCCGAACAAAGCGAAACGTTTGGAATGGAAAACCAAATTTCCGACGGAATGCACGCGACGAATGCATTTAGTGACGACATGCTGCAAATGGCATTGAGAATGGCCACGGAAATGGACGAACCTGCAATGGATGTGGAGTCTGCTTTGGGCCCGGGTGGTCATCAATCCTCTCATGGTAAGGGTTAAACATGTCGAATTTGACTTAAAAACATTGCGGTTGTGTTGCATTTGAATTTTTTAACTGGTCGTGTAATGTGTGCGTAGACACTGCGTTCAACAGTATTGAGGAAAACAACAGTGATGTGTTGTCCCCGAGAGAATTGCGTGCCAGAAACCGAGGGCAAAAACGAAGCTCCGGAAGCCATCGCGGACGAGGTCGGAAAAAGCCGCGGACGGACGAAAATTCGTTGCAGATGACCCCCGGGGGAATGGTGACTCCTGCAGACTCCAATTCGATTCTTAAGGTGGATTAAAAAAAAGCTTGTAAAAAAATGATACTAATCAATAATAATATAAGAGAGTTTTTTCGTTTCGGTCAGCACGATTGAAACGTGCATGAATGGTTTACTAATTCAATAAATCCGAATAAAAATATCATCAGAGATGATTATTGATCTCAACTGTCTTCTTGTCCGATGCAAACTTTCCAGTACACGTACGGCGTTAACGCTTGGAAACATTGGGTCCTCGAAAAGAACACACAATTGGAGAAGGCTTCACAAAACAACCGAAAACTCAAACTGTTTAAAACTGATCTGCTCCAACTGACTGCCGACGAACTCAACTATTCATTGTGTCTTTTTGTCAAGGAAGTTCGGAAACCGAACCGTGAGGAATACGCTTCGGATAGCATATTCTATCTGTGCTTAGGTATAAAAACAATTGTTCAATTTTAAGTCGAGAAAGAGAACAAAATGTGGGCTAAAAGAATGATTATACAAAAATCATCTCTTCTTTTTTTTTCTCCCGATTTCAATTTAGGGATTCAGCAATACCTGCTGGAAAATGGGCGGATCGACAACATCTTTACTGACGCTTATTACGAAAAGTTCACAGAATGTCTCAACGAAGTTTTGCAAAAAGGAGAGACTATAGGAAGCCTAGATGGTAAAGAATTTCTTTTCTCGCTCATTCTGAGCGTAAATTTGTATACAAAGATTTTTTTGTTGCTTATTAAGGTGTGATCGCGAGCAGAATCGAGGAAGAGATGTTATGGGAAGCAAAACAACTAGGCGCTCATTCACCACACGTTTTGCTTAACACACTAATGTATTTTAATGCAAAGTTTTTCTTATTGCGCACCGTGGAAGATCACATGCGACTCTCCTTTTCACATATTTTAAAACAATGGAAAAAGTCTGGATCTTTATCTCCAGCTAGAGCAGCTAACCAGTCTACACCTGGCCGAAATGTTCTCCTCCGATACTGCCCACCTTCGCATAACAAAGGTTAGTATTTTTTTTTTTTTTTAAATATTTAAAAAAAAAAAAAAAAAAACCACTTACGTTCATTACATGTTGTAGGTGAAGTCGGGCGTAAACGGAAAGACGATCAGCCAAATTTCGAGCAAGTAGAAAACTTGGATAATCCTCTGCGGTGTCCGGTTAAACTTTACGAATTTTATCTCTCTAAATGGTAAAAATATGAAAATTATTCACGATAAAATAATAAAAGTTGATTTTTAATTTGCAGTCCTGAAAGTATCAGAAATAGAAGTGATGTTTTTTACCTCAATCCGGAACGATCTTGTGTGCCAGACAGTCCAGTGTGGTATTCTACTATGCCTCTTGGTAAAGAAGCGATTGCCAAAATGCTTCAACGAATAAAAAATGTGCGAGAAGTTTGTGAAGTGTTTTGACATCCGGTAGCGAAAAAGGACAAATTCAAGTTGTAACTGTACATGATTTTAGACAACGCACAATTTCGTGAGAGAAGAAATTACCGAATTTACCGAATTTACCATTCCATGGAGGAGTTTTTCTTGTTTTTTTTTTTGTTTTGTTAATTTTGTGATTGTAATTTGATTATTAGAGGAAAAAAATGCTTGCTAAGGGTAACAATATGGCTTTTCAAGCAAGTATTTTGGTTTTTATTACAAAATGCAAACTAATTTTATTTTTCATTAATTCATTGTCAAGTTCTTCTTTCCATTTTATAGTTCAACTGCATTAAAAAGTGACATTCTAATCAATGATTGAACTTGCTTTACAATAAATGAAATCTTTCTTTTTCTCAAAGTGGTTGTGGCCGTGAAAATTTACGTAACACTGAACAGACCGAAAAGTTTAAACAAAAAAAACCCCAATTTGTGCTTTTCAAATTCATCTCTGAAGCACTAAGCATAGTCACAATGGATGTTTTTAAAAAAAAAAAAAAAAAAAAAAAAAAAACACTTTCGCATTGATACAAAACAACTGAAGAAAAGTTTCATAATTTATTTGAATTAAAAATGAAATAAAAAACTAAGCAAAGGTCCATAATCTTTCTTATTGCTATGGCAGTGCTTATTAAATCCAAGTACTTCTCACCCAACTGTACACAATAATAAAAAAAGCAAATTTATGCATTCTCAAAAACAAAACAAAAACCTGCAGCAGCAGACTAGAAAATTGTAATAAACGTAATAATAATCAGCGCTTGATAAGCTCCCTGATTGGAATGATTGAATTATTTAATTTACAAAGAAATTATTATTGACTTTGGGATTGAGCAAGGAAAAAACTCTTGGAATGCATACACACACATATATACATATTACAATAGTAATATTTGTATCTGAAGTTTTCTTGGGAGAAACTATTTCTGGTGACTGAAAACAAAAATCTTTTATTCTTATATGCTCCTTAAAATCTTATCACAGCAGTACGTATTAAAACAAACAAAAACTCGAAATTGGTTGTTTTTTTTGCCACCAAATCTGCAAAACTCATAAAAGCAGAGGCACAACTTATGAATTTATTGACATGAGTGTTTGTCTTTAGATTTTTCTCTCTTAACTTAATCTCGTTAAAAAACAAGTGATAATTTAATAAATTATAGCAGCAATTGCGATATACTAGTCTAAAGTTTTATTGCCACAAGTTTCGCAATCAAACCGTTAGGCAATTAATTTAGAAAGTAGTTTTATAAGAAATTAGTTTTGTTTTCTAGAAGCCAGCGGGGCAGTTTTCTTAGCATTTTTTTTTTTTTCTTTCTTTTTTTTCTTTTTTACAATTCTAAATGAAATGCAATTGGATCTTTAATTTCCTACGATTTTTCTATTTTTAGTTCTGAAAAATAGTTTTAAGTAAATGCCAAAACTTTCATTTCAAAGCATTCGGACTTATTCAAATGCAAAATTCCTCATATTTTACAATTTTGTGGTTTTATAACTCGTGACTAATTAATTGACTTAAACAGTGCCAATTTTCACTTCTAACAAATAAACCGATCTCACAATCATCGTATTTAAAACCATCGGTATAAAAACACGATTTACATTTTTTATGCAGTAATAAATAACAAAAAAAATAAAAATTAAAATAATTAAAATAATTTAGATTTCTGTACTTGATTAAATCAAACATTCATGAAGAAACAAGCCGTTAACATTTCAAATAACAGTACCTTTTCACTAGATGAACTAAAAAGAAAACAATTTTTTCACTTCAGAATTTTTCAAACAAGTGAAAATAAACCCCTATCGTCCCTCAAAAATCGAGGTAAATTAGCAATCTTCTGGAATAAGAATCGAACGTAGCAATTTACTTTGCTGCGAAGGAAAAGAAAATTAAAAATTGTAAATAAATTTTAAATAAATTGTCAATGTTTCTAAAATACCTGATACTCCTGTTCTGTTTCGATAATGCCATTGACAGCAACAATTTGATATTGGCGTGCTTTCATGGCAGCTAACGGCCTTCTTATTAAGCGCATTGCATTGGAGGCAATCGCCGTATTACTAAACTGCTCCATTTGTATTTTATTGTGACTAGGGTCAAAAATTAATAGACGAATCGAATTATCCTTCAGTTGTTCACATCCTACTACAGTTCGACTGTGGCCTAAAACAAAAATTAACGGAATTCATATTATAAACAGACAAAAATTAATCTTTTAAGTTTAACCTTGATGTTGGAGGTATATAGGAGGTTTAAAGTCATCTTGTTTTTGAAAATATTCTAAAATCCAATGGAATAATTCAGGATGGGTACCATCATCCGTAGTTGGCCGATGAAAATCTACTAGCTGACCCCTTAAATCGTTAAATAAATTCGAATTATTGTTATTTTCAATTAAAAATACACTATTTTCCATTACCTGACGCGAAAAGAATTTAAAAACGTAACAACCTCGGTGGCACCGATCCATTTTCTCGTGTTGAACAACTTGCCACCAAGTTGTTCGCATCCCTGCGGATCAAATCCCTTTCTCCACGCGGCTTCAATCAATTCCTGAAGTTTTGAGATAGAAGGCATTGTATTTTTACCGTTGAATAGTTTCTCGTTATAGCCCGTGTGATGCATTAATGACGATAGAAGCATTTGAATGTTCCTATATCCACAGCCCCAGCCTTTATCACCGTATGTAGAACCGTAATGATCCACCGTGGTGCACATCCAAGTTCGTGTGATGTTGTTGCTGCTTAAACTCACAGCACGGATTTTAGGAACCAAACCTAAAGCAAAAAATCAATCAATCAATCAATCAATCAATCAATACATTGCTATGTGGTAATTCAAATCAATCTTTTTTTTTAAACCTTTACTGCAAGAATGCCCGTCATCAACGCCGTTCATCTCCGCAACTCTCAATTCAACTTGTCGATTGTAGTAGTCAGCTACAGACATTTCCCCAGCATAAACAGCACGCTGCATATTGGTGAGACTTTGTTCTCGGAAGTTACCGTGGTTGTCCATCCCGTATTGAGCACGCAGCATTTCGAATTCGCGTTGTTCGCGCAATTTTCGAGCGTCTTTCTCCTTCTTTTCGATTTCCTGGGCAAGCACGCTGTCTGCTTTGGAACCTAAAAGAAAAAAATGTAAAATATAAAAAAGTGTGTTACTCAATTTGATTTTTTTTATATTTTTTTTAAATTTTTTGATAAAATCAAAGTGAATTCAGTGAATATTTTCCTAACAAGCACTCACTACTTGCTCCATCAAGCAATGGTAGATGTGGCCTCTTTTCGAAATGTTCCTCGATATGATGAGCCATTTCGAGAGCACTTTTGAAGCCGTTTTGACTACAAACCGGACAACTTTCATTACAATTCTCATCGGCTGGAGTTACCTGCGCTGACTGAGCCGGACTCAAAATGTCTCTATGTTCCATATTAACATGCAACTCCAAATCAGGACTAGATTCAAAATGCCTCATGCATAAAGGACAATTGAAATAACTATCTCCATCTAACGGAGAGATGTCAGGAAACGAGGGACTCGTCAAATCAAAATGCTGTCTGTTAACATGCTCTTGCAACTTGGTCGGCGACCTTTCACAATGGCTACAGATTGGACAGTGTGTTGTGATGCCATCGTTAGGTGTAGGTGTTTGTATACGAGCTCTCTGCCCCTGCCGTCCTCCATCATTAATGGATGCAGAGCCGGGGTTCTTCCACGGTTTCAGGTTAAGTGAAAGTTGAGATCTTTGCGGCGAATCCAGCAGCGAATTGGCATTGAAATTGTGATTGTAATTTGCGTTGTAGCGACTGGGTGATGCGCAAGCTCCATCGATTGTGATTTGTGGGTTGTAGTCGGTGCACACCGGCTTGTACTCTTCGTCCGGCGTTAAGTAATCTAAGTGCACGCTATTTACATGCACAATCATTTCGTCGGCTGAGATGTCACTCAAATCACAAAACGGACATGACATTGCGCCTTCAATGTGTATCAGTAACATGTGAGTTCTCATTTCTTCGTCTCGCAATCCTTCTTGCCCGCAAATTTCACAACAATGCATCGTTTCTGGTGGTTTCTCAGCCATCGAATTTTTTTTTCTTTCTTACTATTTAACCAAGTCTTTTCAAAGCTATCCACATACTTAAAAAATAAATATCTCTTCTCCACTCCAACACTTGAGCGTTCACCTATCTCGTAAGCTCAGATCTAGGGAACATTTTATGCCTAATATGACATCAGCGCTGTAACTCACTCAAGTGGTCAAAATTGCAAACTCACACAATATCGTTCCAGAAAATATTCGTATTTACCTACCTGTCAAACATTTAATATTGTATTATTTCAGATGATATTCTACGTCATAAACCTGAATATCAACATGCGAAAGTTTCAGCAATAATCGAAGGAAGCCGTTTCAGTATGGGAAGCCGATAGCGTAGATGCCCGATGCGTATGCAACGCCAAAATGTAATGCCATGGATAAACTCCATGAATAAATTTGATTTTGTATCTACAAATAATGAAGTTAATAAAAAAATAAAAATAAAAAAAAGTCTTTCGCATTTCATGCATAAACTTTTCATGTCGTTGCCTTAAAAGATTCGAATTAACATTTTTATTTATTACACGACATTTTGGCATTGCATACAAAGTCTTTGTGCATTGACTCCGACGGCTTCCCATAGTTTCGCTTTCAGGCGTCATAATCCGAGATCGAACTAGATCTTAACCCGAGCATTTTGCGTCTGAAATAAACCTAAACAAACTACCGCTTTTGTACGCATTTTATGGTTAACTACGTAATAATAGTTAAAAAAATTCCCCGTTCTTTCTTGGAACTTCCATTGAAGACTACTGGGATCGAAAAATCCCTGGAAACGGCATTGACGAAACGATCTATCTTATACCGGTTGACCAGCATCAATCGACCAAGTCACCTTTAGTCTAAAGCATTAGATTTAGCTTCGTGATGGCACTTCGATATCTTTCAATGTCATTGTGCCCAAGAAAAACTTGGGCATTGACTGCAAGGCCGTGGACAAGGTTAATGTCAACTGAACAAAATCAAGCGGGGAAAAATGCGCCCAATGACGAGAGTAAGTTGAAATTAAAGTTTTATTCCAACTAAAATAGCCGAGTTTGTATGCACGGTGACATTGGAACGTCCTTTAAAGAATATGAATATACGCCATCGTGTACGTTCTCGGGTAACTTCAACGATTTTGAAATCAAAGTCGAAATCCGATCAGACAAAATGTCTAACACGTCACAAGTGCAAGTCGTTTTTTTCGATTTAAAAACAAGCGATTTATTTGCACTCGTGAAATAAATGCAAAACTTAAAAAATAAATTTCTCTTAATTTATCTAATGCTGCCATAGGCTTAGACAAACGGAAGTCGGGTTTGTATTCGTGTAAAAATAACTGTAAATCAACGGTTAACCCTTTTTTTTTTTTTTTTTTTTTTTTACTTAGATGTTATCAAGGCTGGAAAATACAAGCCGACAAATATGGAGAGAAAATATTTGGTTTGGACTGGAAAGTACAAAACTGTGGAAGAAGTCCCGACTTACGTGACGTAAGTGAATATTAGTGTTGCTAATGTAAATGCGAAATAATAAAATTTGAATTTTTAGATTTGATCAGATGGAACGTGCTCGTAACTGGATCCGAATCTATGGCACTTCTATTATGATGCTTATCACTCTGATTGGGTCGTACGCCATGATTCGAAGTGGGAGAAAAGCTAAGGCTCGCGGGGAAAGTTTATCCAAAACGAATATCGAGTGGCATAAGTCACACAAAGAAATCCCTGCTGAAAAGTAATTGGAGGAGAAGCACTAATTGGAGGAGTGATGTAAACGGAGGAAGAAAAATTATTAGTTTACATTTTTTTTTTTAAATTTCAGAAAAAAAAAGAAATAAAAACAAATTATAAAATGTTAATATTCTGATTGTTAGAAAAGAAAGTCAATTTTTACTCGTTTCTTTACAATTTGGATTAACACACGTGTTTCAGTTGACATTGCTTGTGTATATTATACCAGTAAAATTTCTAGTGTTATAAAAATTTGTTACTTTTTAAATCTAAGTTTCTAACTGTTAATTCTACACTTTTGATTTGTTCGTCAAAGTTGGAGGTTTGGTGGTTTGTAGGATGACCTACACTTCTCGTAAAAGATCTATTAAGCAAAAAAAAGTTATATATATATATATATATATATAATTATAATAATGAACAATGCAATTTGTATGGCTTACCTTTAATGTTCTATCTTTAATGACTTCTTCGACGTTAACTTCAGCTTGCATTAGTCGTAGCTGAAATACAATAGACTGATGAATGCTTTGGAAAATAATAAATTGAAAGTTTACATTGGTCTGTTCTTTTCTCAAGGCTTTTAGAAGTTGAGGGTTATCCGCGTCTTGGACTCTCTTATCCTTGATTTGAAGCACACGGTCGGACACATGAGCAATGCATTTTTTAATGATGTTTTCACGTTGAGAATAAGAGTCCACCAACTAAACCAAAAAATATCCTTTTTAACTTTGAATTGAAAAGAATAAAAATGTTCTATTTTTACCTGCTCATAAAGGCGCTTGCATTCGGTTGATGCGTTCACTTGACTACAAAACGAATCGGTCGGAATTGTTGTGTTCAATGCATATATTATTTTATCGTCGATTGTGCGCATTTTTTTTAATGCTTCCTAAATGCAAGCAAAGTTTTTGAATTATGGTATGAATGTAATGTGTCGCGCGTGTATTCCACATGCTCGGATGGCCGAAGTAATTTTATTGACGAAAGGCATATGTTGCAGGTTCGAAAATTTAAAAAATGTTTGAGCGACTTCTAAATATAAGGCAAGAGTAATGTAATGAATAAAATTACCTGAAATTCTAAGAAATCGTCACAATTAATCGAGCAATTAATACTCGACGAATTTTTAAGGGGCGCCGCCATCTTGTAATACCTCAGATTTTTATTTGTATTTTCTTATTGGTCGAAACAAACGAACGATGTATTCACTTCATGAGAAAATCTGATCAAGGGGATAAAGTTATATTTACCTATTAGGTTTAAAAAAATTAATTAATAGTTTACAAGCTTTTTTTCGAGGTCAAGACTAGATATAGAATAAGGAAATTCTCGAATTAGAAAGCGTTTGGATTTAACTGGGTCTTGTAGATGAGAAGGCCCATTCTAATGTATGTAAATTAAAGTTACCCACAATGCTTACGCTTTAATAACAACCATTCCATTTATGACTTATTTTCTAGTGTAATTGTTAATGGAAGCTTAATTTTTGAAAGACTCTAAGTTTCATTTTAAGAAGTTATAGAATTTTTCTCTCTTACCTACGCCGACACCGTCTAATTGAACTAAGTAGGCTTTGGTGCCAACCTAGTGCACGCTTTGTATGGTCTTTATGCCGAAACTGCGACCAATTACTGTACAGATTTAATTCAAGGTATGTGACAGTTTAACCTGACAAATTCACAATTCAAGTGCTAAAATTGCATTTATTGATCAATTTAAGCACTCGAATGTTGAGCTAAATTGTATAATACGAATGTGGGAAGGACTCAGTGCGAAACGAATTTAGGCCTAACTAGTTCGTATTTCGTACAATTGCGAAATAGTATTAAGTCATCCTAGTTTTACTAGCGGGTCATTTAATACAATTGCTCGTGATTGGTGTCGTCGCATTGCATTTGACTTTGGATGGTATGAAGTACGATTTCGATGCGACGATAAAATTCTAAAGTCAGAAAAACAACGTGAAAATTGACGTTTGACGCGATTGCTCGACTTTGGTCGGGTGTCTAACTTTATCCATGCAATGAATGATTTCCAGATGTCTACGAACACGTCTTCTAACCCACATCGATACAGATACAAGAACGCGGCACTCGATGCACAGGAATTGAGACGCCGACGAGAAGAAGAAGGAGTTCAACTTCGGAAACAAAAACGAGAACAGCAGGTCGGTCGCATTCGCATTGTGCATTTTTTAAACCAAACCAGTTTGCTCATTCTCAATTCTCATTTCTCAATTCTCAATTTAATTTGCAGTTATCAAAAAGAAGAAATGTCAATTTACCTTACGAACATGAACAAGATGATGAAATATCCAGTACGATGCAGGAAGACTTTAACCAGTATATGTCACAGGTTAATTTAAGCCAAGTGGGAAAAAAATGAGAGAAAAGAAATCACGGTGATAAACTTTGTTATATTAGGGTGGAATTACGCAGGATATGGTACAAGCATTATATAGTAATGATATAGAGCAACAGTTAAATGCCACGCAAAAGTTTCGACGACTACTTTCTAGGGGTTTGTTGAGAAAATTCAATTTAATTTAATGAAACGAAACGAAATGTTTCATAGACGTTTCGTTTCATTAAATAACTGCAACTACAATGTGTTAATATGTTTTGTTTTGACAGAGCCAAATCCTCCTATAGATGAAGTTGTTCAAACGGGTATTGTACCTCGGTTTGTCCAACTTTTGCAAAAGGAGGATAATTGCACTCTCCAAGTTAGATTGATTTACATTTACATACAAATTGATGGTTTTTAATGAAACAAAAAAAAATGGTCTGAAATTTAGTTTGAAGCGGCTTGGACTTTGACAAACATTGCATCGGGCACGTCATTGCAAACGAGAATAGTGATAGATGCAGGAGCCGTGCCTATTTTTATCAAATTGCTCGGCTCTGAGTTTGAAGACGTTCAAGAACAGGTACTAGGAGTACACGATCGAGATGATCGAAATTATCGATTATTCTGTATGCGTATACACATAGATGTATGTATATTGTATATTTTAGGCTATATGGGCTTTGGGTAATATTGCTGGTGACAGTCCTGATTATCGAGATTTAGTTTTGGATCATGACATTTTAGTCCCCCTCTTACAGTAAGAACAATAATTGGTTGTGTGCTTGCTTACCTGTAAGGACAATACATTGTTTATGCAGGTTGGTTAGTAAATCAACGCGACTGTCCATGATCAGGAACGCGGTGTGGGCGTTGTCGAATTTGTGTCGTGGCAAAACGCCGCCTCCCGAATTCATTAAAGTCTCTCCCTGTCTCCCGGTGCTCTCGCGCTTATTGTTCCATAACGACTCCGACGTCTTGACCGATGCGTGTTGGGCATTGTCGTATTTGTCTGACGGTCCAAATGATAAGATTCAGGCGGTGATCGATGCCGGGGTGTGTAGAAGGCTTGTGGAGTTGTTAATGTAAGATAGTACTGGAAAATAAAAAGAAGAGTAACGATTTTTAGTCATCTCCGCGTGCGTTTGTTTTGCAGGCACAGTTCGCAGAGTGTTGTATCGGCCGCGTTGAGGGCAGTTGGTAACATCGTGACCGGTGACGATATCCAAACACAAGTGATTCTGAACTGTTCAGCTTTGCCATGTCTACATCATTTGCTGAGCAGCCCTAAAGAGTCCATCCGCAAAGAGGCTTGCTGGACCATCTCTAACATCACGGCTGGAAACCGTGCTCAAATTCAAGTACTCGCTTTATTTTGATTGATTTCATGCTTGAAAAGCGTTTCAACAAATATTCAAACTTGCTATTTCTTTGACAGGCCGTTATAGATTCAAATATATTTCCCGTTTTGATTGAAATTCTCGGAAAGGCAGAATTCAAAACGAGAAAGGAAGCTGCATGGGCAATTACCAACGCCACGTCTGGAGGAACAGCAGAACAAATTAGGTTTGACTTTAAAAAAAAAACAACCGAAATTGCGATTTGAATTTAATGTTTATTATGTTAAATTAAATTAGGTTTCTAGTAGACCAAGGATGTATTCATCCTTTGTGCGATTTACTCACCGTTATGGACTCTAAGATAATTCAAGTAGCATTGAATGGACTTGAAAATATTTTGCGTTTGGGAGAGCAAGATGCGAAGAATCATGTGGGGATCAATCCATACACCATAATGATTGAAGAATGTTATGGTAATGAATTTAATGATTTAATATTCGTGTGTGTAAATGGTTAAATTATATATATATATATATATATATATTTTTTTTTTAAATTTAGGATTGGACAAGATTGAATTTTTGCAGAGCCATGAAAACATGGATATTTATCAGAAAGCGTTTGACATAATTGAACACTACTTCGGTTCCGAAGAGGAAGATGTGAACGTTGCTCCCAGGGTTGACGAGAATGCACAACAATACGAGTTCAACGCAGGGGATGCTAATGTCCCAATGGGGGGCTTCCAATTTTGAGATTCTAACCGTCTGCCCCACAAACAACAACAAAAAATTTCAAACAATAATACAAATAGGTAACTTTTGCTTGTGACATATTTGCCTTAAAACACAGAATTTGTCAAAGTGGATGGTGGATTTTTTTTTTCTGTCAAAAATTTTTCAACAATTTACTAATTTGTTTTTACATTGTTTTGGCTGCTTTCAGTAGCTTATTACTTTTCTTTTTTTAAATTATTATACATATTCTTTTTGTCTGATCACTAGTCGTGAGTCATGATAGGAAAAAATCTTTAAAATAAAACTTGGTATTTAGACCTTAAAAAGTATTTCAATCAAACTATTGTTGGAGTTGGATTTCTTAAAACCAAAAAAAAAATAAATAATAATAAAAAAAATAATTCGGAAATAAAATTTTAATTATACTTTAAAATGCAAATATTATTACATATATGTATGAAATGCAGTTTCAGTTTTCATATCTACAAATTCAGCTCAATTAAAATTTTGATTTTCAATTGGCTGAAAATTATTTTCTCCTCTTTAATTTAATCAAATCTTGCCATTAAAAATCGTGGTCCGAATTTATTTATTAAAAATTCTAATAAGAAGGTATTCAAATTGCTCAAAAAACATTTTAATTACTGAAATAGACGGGAACCCTAAAAATATGTTTCATTACTTCTGTCATTGTATATTTAATTGTGTATATTTTCTTTTTTAACAAATAATTTTCTTTTTTTTAAAATGGCAAGTTAAAATCATGGGGAAAAAGTCCTGATTTTAGACCGGGTAATATTTTTAACTTTGGGTTATTTTTTCATATTAAAAATTTACTGATAATGTAATTTGAAAAATAAAATAGCAACTAACTGTAAAAAAAAAAAAAAAAAAAAAAAATTATTTGAATGGAATCTCAAATTTCAAATAAACTGAACTACTGGCTATTTCAATAACGTTTAAAGTTTGAACTAAACGACAGAACAATTCGGGTCAAAAGACAATAAAACTAAGTATTTTCAATGTAGATCATAGTGCATTAGAATTTTAATAGAACAATAACGACGCACTTGAAATCATTCTCCCACCAAAACAAAACTAACCTTTTCCACACTGATTTTATAATATTCGTTCGTAAAACAATATATACGCTTGACTCCTCAACACCGTAGCCTCAGGTACTTCCGAAACTGAACTATCACTAATATGATACCATTTGCCGCATCTAGATTTCATTATTTCGTCAACATCTTTGGAAGTATCACTCCCACTGCTACTCGCTTCTCGTTTGGAATGTGACTTCTTCTCGGCCTGAGACACCATTTCGTCTATCAGTTTACTTAAATCAAACTGGTTAGCTGCTTTCAAATTCAGAAACTTAGCGGGGGCTTGATCTACAACACGACTTTTAACGAATGCCGTGTAATGACCACTTGCTAGTCGACCCATATGTTCTACCACGCCGTATAATGAGTAGAGTACAGAAGATTGATCCTCTTCCATGTTGGGTAGACCCTGAAAATCAAATCAAATCAAATCACTAAATCTGTGCAATAAATGTACAGGCAATTGTTTCTCGCGCAGGGTTTCCAAATGTGCACTGGAACGTTTGATCAACCGTTCTAATGCACTGAATTCGAACACCACGCGAGGCAACTTTTACGGTCATTTAATATATTTACCACGCAAATTGAGCTGCAGAAAGGGGCTAAGTTTAAAGTAAGTGGAAATTCAACGTGTCGATTAACTTTTCTTAGTGCTTGTCCCACCTAAAAACGAAATATAACAGAAAACGGAATATAAAAAGAAAGTAATCTCATTTTACCTGTTGGAAACGTTTCAAGTGTAAAGTCATCACAGCAGGTGGACTCAAAATTAACAGTTGTTTGCTCGCATTGCTATAAACTAAGTTTGTTTTCTTTTCTTTCTCATCCGATTTAGTTGCTAATTTTTCATTACGAATTCTAGTGCAGTTTTCGCATCCGAATTTATTGTTTCCAGTAAGTAACTCGGGCGCAGTAAATTGATTTAAGCAGGATAGAACCGAACACTCATGCGAAGCCGGTTGGTAACGAGGAGACAAACTCGTTAAGGACTTTGCCAACCATCTTTGCTTGAGACGATTTCTTTCCGAAATCATTCGAGAATGGCACGTTTCTTCAGAAATATCATCATCTGAATTTGTTTCAATGGAGTTTAGGTCCACGCCATTTAATCGTGAGCTCAGCTCATCACTCATCAAATTAGAAGGCAGTACAGTATTCGATTCCAGTAAAACAGTATCATTGATCGATAAACTTTCACTTTCAGTATTGTCTTCAATATCAGCTCCGTCACTGTGCTCTAAAAAAAAAAAATTTCTATTAGTTTTACTGATCATACCTTTCCAATTCGCATGATGCGCAAACGTTTCGTCATTTTACAACGTAAAGTGACATAACATTTTTAGTAAAAGGTTTTACATTCAGTGCAGCAATTGTAAAAACTTTTAACACAAAAATTGCCATGCGATAAATGAGGCGGTGTTTAAACGGTAAAATAAGGTATTTTACCATTTTTCTTTTCTATACCAGAATCTCCACACTCGAGTTGTGTTTTTTCGTCCAGTTCTGACAAATTTTCAAACGTAGAGTTGGCTGACTGCTTCTCCCTCATGGGGCTTTTTGCATGTCTTCCCTTATTTCTCTATAGAAAATTAAATTAAATTTAAAATTTGAAAAATTAAAAGAGAAACGATGAAAGAAATATTGTTTGTTAATACCTTTGCATCCTTTCTAGCTTTACGTTTATTTTTTTTCTCCTTGTACCGACTTGCCTTTTCATTTTTCATTGTGCCTTCGGTTGGATTACTTTCAACAGAACAGCGCCTATGAATAACTGGTCGTAACGGCTAAGAAAAAAAAAAATGTCTAAAACATTTCTTTCATTCTAAACAAATTGTTACCTTTTCTTCAGAAATAGGTAATGATAAGTCTAAAAATTGTTCTGAAATCTGAGATGCAGTATCACATTCTTTGCACAAAACGGTACTTATTAAATGACCGCTGAAAAGCCAATCTATGACTGTATGATTGGCTAAACGACCATAGCCTATAAAAAAAAATAAAAAAAGTAAATTAAATCTAAAAATTCGTTAAAAAATATTTTATTTCTAAAAAAAAACCTCGAATTTTCAGTTTTGTTTCTTCAGGAACATTTTTGGGATCAACCTTCTCTCGTAAATTAAATGATTTTAAAATGGCAGCTTTTTGTCTTTTTATTTCTTCTGTCCGTATACCGTCAATTAAATGTCGAAGTAATTCGTGACTATCTTGCTGGCGCGCACCACGAAACTGAGGAGCCCTAAACAGTATTAGCAAATATTGTAACAAAGTAATCTCAAACTGGCAAAAACAAATTTACTTTTTACAAATTTGCCCTAAAACTGAACCAGGATTAACTACACTTCCCTTCGCGAGTGCAGACGAACGCATTTCTCGAAAGAAATCTAATAACGACTGAGTTAGTGGCCCGCACTCATTTAATACAAGCGGTAACGCTTCCTTTAAAAAAAAAATTAACCAATAAATACGTTTTACTAAAATATTGTTATTATCAATAGTAACCAGTTTCAAAACTTTTTCTGGTTCATCATGGACTTCGGTCCTCGTAATATCCAACCCGGGTAGTGTCAATGGTACAGTGTTGGCACAAAATTCTTCCAGAAGAAAAGTTAACCAATGACATCGGGTTAGGTTCTGAAAATAGGAAATATTAATTTTAAGATAAGAATTATGACGTCTAATCCACAAAAACTGACGTACTTGCATTATCGCGTTGAAAAAGCAGGTATTGCCTAAATTCCGCAACCCCTAAAAAAAAAAAAAAAGAAGAAATCTATGCATTTTTTTGCTTTTATTTAACGTTTCCAAGTCTTACTTTAACTTTAAAAGCTTCTGTGTAATTGGCATTAGAACTGGAAGCGGGTAAATTCTTTTTGAGCGTTTTTTTTGCAATATCTTTATTTTCTGTCTTGCATTGAAATCCATTGACCAATAAAGGTCCATTTTCTAACCAAAATTAAAAATAAATACAATTAAACTTTTTTTTTCTTTTTCATCCAATCAAATCTAAATTCTATACCTCTTTCGAGAAATGTTCTAGTATTATCGGCAAGTTTATTTACACTCCCTTGTCGCCTAATATAGTTAATACATTCTGACAATTTCTTATTACTTTCTCCATTTACTTCATCATCACATTCGTAACACCTAAAATAGTAACATCATTACAAAACGGTTAATATAAAAAATAAATAAAATAAAATTACCAAACTTCCCACGACATTGTATTCGTAACGACTGAATGTGCATCAGATCGCGGAGTTTTAAAATGATGCAAGGCATGTTGACCGTTACTATCTCGGCCACAACCCTTTAAAACAAAACCAAAAGGCCATTCGTAATACTGTCATTCAAAATGCTGACTAAACAATGTTACTTGATGTCCACATTGCAAGCACATCCAAACAATATCGTTTTCATTGTTCTTTTCAGCGTCATCGCTCTTTACTTCTGTCGGTTGAGCATGACATGTCTGGAATGCATTTAAATAATTTTAAAAAAACTATTGAATTACAAGTGTTAATACGCAAAAAGTTACTTCACACTGGCCCAAAGTTAATCCATGTTTTAGAACCTTTTTTACGCCGTTTAAAGACACCGACTTGACAAGATGTGGGCAGCTTTTTCCTGCAAATTTTAAACTTATGTTATTCTAAAATCTTTCCTAAATTGTTATTTTATGTTACCGGAATTAACAATATCATTGTCGTCATCTTCAGACGAATGGCTAGATTCGTTTGGTTCTTTCTGGTGTTTCCTAACCTTCTTTTTCCCCATATTGAACGTTTGTACAAAACGCAAATTTTTAAAATTTTAACTATTGATTGACATAAATGGATTTATAATAAATAAACTCTATAATAAATAAATATTTCTTAGTAGATTGTCTACTGAGGTTAACTTGCGTTTAAACAGAGATTACAACAACCAACTGTACCATGTGGAAAATGCGTATTGCGACACTCGGTGGCAAAATCTTAAATTAAACATTAAAACGCTGTAGAGAAAGTTTTATCACATTAATGTTCATTGGCCGAGCGAAGTGAAGGTCATTCTGACGACGAAGCGAGCTACAAGTTCACTGATAGGATTCCGGTTTGTGCGTCATCTCTTTTCATACCGGAAGACGACGGAGTTAGAACGAGGGTGAATGAGTATAAAGACATCGTTTTGGAAATGAAAATGAAAAATGGATGTTTCATGTAATGCCACTGGATGTCGCTGGAGTACGTTTGCTATAGGAATCAAACATATCGTTCAGCTTTATTTTTCAAGCATTTCAACGTTCAAGAGAATGATAAATACGAATTAATTTTTTTTCATAATTCCAGAGTAAAGCAAATTATGCCATCGAAGATCGAAATTCAGTCATAACGTTTTTATTTATTTATCGTATTTAACTTCTAGTGTTTGAAAGAAATAAAAACACAACTTAATTAATTATTTTTCAAAGTTTTATTATTATTATTATTATTATTTGTGTTCTGTACAATAAGTAGTATAAATGTAAAATAATATAAAAAAAAAACGGTAAAAAAAATTGTACATGATTAAAAAAATGCAGGCTTAAAATACAAGTCCTGAGATTTGGTAAAGTTAGAAAAATATTTGAATAAGTTATCGATTCCCTTCTTTAAAACAAAACAACAAAACAAATCATATCCAAAAAAAATTTTGGCACAATTCTGAGATTCAAGATGAATGGAAGGAGGGAATAAAAAAATTAACAAAATTAACAAGATAAATAAAGCAAGAAATGGAATTTGCATTGTAATAAAAACAAACACAATAAAAGCAATAAAACTACATTTTTACAGAAAAAAGAAAAAGGCTATTATTACAATTTCAATATTGTACAATTTTTAAGTAACGTATAACAAAAAGAATAAATAAACTTACTTAAATGAAATGATGATATGTATGTAAATCAAAAAAATACAACTGAAAACATAACTAACGTACGGTTGTAGGCCACAGTGTCTTTGGCACATAATCTTTTTACAAATACTCTTCATTGCATTTATTACTTTTCACAGTTGATGCATCAGGTAATTCTGCAATATCCTTAAAAACACCAACCAAACTTTCAAAATTCGGTCCCCAGTTTAGTAAATAATGCCAGCCAAGATGATGATCCGATCTATTTGGAAGTTTGTATGACAAATCATCATCAGATGCAACTAAAGTACTTAATGACCCGTGAAAAGAGTCAAAACCATCAAAGTTCTTGGTTGATCCCGTCTCGTCGTCGTCGTCGTCATCCTCCTCATTTTCTTCGGCTAACTTGGAGAAAATCATATTCCCCGGACCCAAATCAGCACCATTTCCAACTCCAGCACATCGTGGAACAATCCTTTCGTAGTTATTGTCATACTCGAACTCGGAACACGTAAACGAATCGTTTCCGCTTTCGTCACTCGACGAATCTTGTCCTTCCAACAACTCGGTGTTGGTTTCTAACAGCTCGGCCATCTGATTTTTCACCACTGAATTTCGATTCACCTCCTCGCTAGATGAAGACACTGCATCCAGAGTGCTGACCAAACTCGAATTTCTCGGCCTCGTGTTCAGCCGGTCGATTTCCTCCGCAGTCAGACCGATGCTCACGGAACCCTTATGGCACGGGGAGATTTTCTTATCCTTTCGTATAATCCCTTGACGAGGTTGTATGTTTGACTGGATGCTTCCAGTGCTTTGACTTAGTTGACTCACTGGACTATTTAAACTTCTTTCTGAATTAGCAACACCGGTGACCCTTTGAAGCGCGCACTGCAATGGCCGCCCGCTGATGTCATGAAGCGTTAAAATCCTCGGTGTTTGTTGCGACAGTTCGCTCGATGGACTGAGGCGAGCTAACGGAGTGGTTGTTTGCATTTTCAACACGTTGGGACTTTCCCTGATGGTAGGAGATTGGTTGAGCAAACGGCATTGAGGACTCGTTCTTGCAATACCGTTAGCAACCGACTGAAATTGATGATGATTATGTTTATGGAAATTAGGAATGTGGGTGTTAGTTTTGTACTTGCGAACATTGCCATCTCGATAACCTTTGTAGTGATACACTACATCAATGTCAGAGGGCGCAATGCTGCTAGCATTTTCCAAATCGTAATGTTCTGGGCCCTCCAAGTCGCTCAGCACACTATTGTTGTTGTTTCTGTTGTCTGCTAATAGAGCGCACTCGTCTGTCCGATAAGAGACCAACGCCGGAGATTTGTTTATGATTTCCCGCTCTATAATGTCTGGTCTTTGTGGAATGCTCATGTCGCGTGGTTTCTTGACTTCATGACCGCCGCTCAAATGGTTTCGCATGATGTCTTCCGTGTTTAAATCGCCGTTCTCGATGCCGCCGTAACCTCCGTCTTGATGATTCGCCCAATGCTGCGTGTCGCCTAATCCGGTCGTGAGCAGAGTTGTGCCGTTCGGTTTCATGTGCAGCGCCGACAGACCTGCTCCCATTTTGTCCCGGTTAAGTTTCCTTCGTCGATACACGATAAAACTCACTAAAATGGCCACCATCAATATCACGAAGAAAATGATGACTAATGTTACGCCGATACTCAATGGATCTGTACTGGCAGCTCCTTGGCTTTGAATGGCTCCCATGCATCCTCGAAGCAGTTTCCCGTGAATCATTGGTCTGAAGAGACCGCCGGATTTATCTATTACTTGCACTACACCGTTCACGACGAGCGTCGATATGCATCCGTCAAAAACACTAACAGCATCGTTACGGCCGATAAAACTGTCCGATGTTCCTCCGATGAACAGCTTCATCAGATACGGATCCAAGAAATTGTGGGATCTGCTAGCGTTGACCGTTTTCTCGACACCGTCGATTTTGATTGACATGACGTTACTTCTTCGAATCAACGTCGCGTTGTGCCATTCGCCATCGTCGACTGCAATATTCGGAAACGAGATGTTGATATCGTGATCAAACTCTAAACTGGACGTGTAGACAATCAAACCATCACGAATCTAATAACAAACAAAAAAAGTAAATTAAACATTGAACTCACTTAAAGACATTCAAATAACGTTGCTTTTACCTCTAAAAGAGTAAATTCGGATTTCGAAGCAGCATGTAAAAGAAGCCCATTGCTCTTGTGAGTGTGGAACTGCAAACTCAGCCACTGCGATGTTTCTTTAGTGTATCTCTTCCGTCTTCCATTCGTACTGCCTTGATAAAAATGCGGTAATAATTGGTATCGTCGATAAAGTTCCGTCGTCTCCAATTCCACGTAAGTTCCTCCATTGAAAGAGAATGTATCAAAAGCTGAAAAGAAATTTAAAATTTTTTTTTTTTTTTTTTTTAGAAAACAATTCATTTTCCTCCTAAATATTATGTAACTCACCGTCCGTGCAATCCATTGCAACCAAACCGTTGGAACACACTGAATTTTCGCTACACGAGTCATCTTTGCAGGCCAGTCTTGGACACGTGTCGGATGTTCCGAAAAACGCCAGTGGTTGGTTCAAATCCAAGTGTTTTCCATTGATGAGCACGCTTCTTAAACACCCGACAAAATCATCCGTCAAAACTTGGCCAGGTCTTTCCACTATCGCTTCCGCAGTCCGCACTCCACCGATATACAAAAGTTCGTTGTTGAAATTAAAGGCGCCAGGGTAGATGACGATTTCTCTCGAGCACTTGGGATTTCCAGGAAGACAGTCCTGACAATTTAGCCCGTTATCGTGACACCGGGTCACAGACAACGACAGCACTTTGCTCTCAAGATTCACAGCTGCACGATACCATTTGCCCGCTTCGATTTTCTTATTAACGACAACCGATATTGCATTGACCGATCTTGAAGACGCCATCGAAAACTTCACGCGACTATTGATCAACTCCAGCGCTAAAAAGTCGGATCTGCCTCCCATTTGAATTCCGTAGGTGTACGCAATGAGTCCGGATAATTGAAACGTGGAAAATATAACCACAAAGTCATTAACAATTTGAGGTAATGGCGGGAATGCCAAGTACGACATTTGCCCAAATCCTTTGGAGGAATAATCGCAGCGGGGTCCAAAAAATCCTTGTTGACAATCGCATTTGAATCCTGAATGGAGCCAAAAACAAGTTCCGCCATTTGCACATGGATTCGGCAAACAACTACCGGCTATGCTTTCGCATTTCGATCCCTGGAAACCGGGCTGGCACAAACAGAACGGTTCAGCCCCAGCTAGACGCTGACACGTGCCGCCGTTCATACAAACGCAAACGTCTTTTCGTTCTTCTTCGCACAAAAGTCCTTGTCGATTAACTGCACATTTACATTCGAAATCTTGTCCTTTCGAGACACACGTACTTCCTTTGTGGCATGGATTCGGCGTGCAGGGGTCGAGTTTCGCCTCGCATCTCATTCCTTTGAATCTCGTCTGGCATTTGCAAATGTATTCGTGGACCATCGTTGGTGTCGTTACGATCAATTCCGGGGTGTCCACTGGCGACAACGTGTTGTACATGAGAATATCGTCGTCGCATTGTCCATCGTTTAAACATGGCACGTCCAAACATGGCTTGTACCCAATGATGATTTGCTCGGTGTCGAATGTTTTTATCAATAAATTGATGTTCCGTTTGAGTAATGCAACAAGTTCTTTTTTCGTGACAATGTTTTTGGGGTTCCGTAGAGCGGAAACAAATAAATGCGTGTTATTCCCACTCTGGTTGATCCCGTTTAATCCTCCGTAAATCCCTTCGGAGGACAGAATTTGTGTGAAAATGTTCAAAAATGTCCAATATTTATGCGTCACGAACCAGTTAACGCTCAAATTTCCAATTTGGATGTTTACAAAATGATTTATGGTAATGTTGCTAAACGTGAAGAGATACAGATGGAAAGATGACGTCACTGTTGCGTGTTTCCCATCATTGGCATTGACAATAATTATTTGCTTGGTGTTGTTTGCTAGCAAAGACGAATGTAAATTGCATTTGTCTTTAATTGTCAATCCCCTAACGTTGTCATTCGTATTCATCAACGAACATTGGTAATCATTCGTGGTGTCAGGATCCAAAGGATGAATGTTGGCCAATCCAGTCTTATACACAACGTTTTCCATGGCTCTGACTATGATAGTGGCATTTCTTGGTGTGCTCGGACTGTCGTTTTCATCAGCCACAATCACATTGACAAGAAAAGTTTGTTTCAGTGCTGGTTTTCCTGAATCAGATACATCAACGTTAAATGATAGTTGTTGAGTAGTTTCTCTGTTGAAGGTTGTCGTTGTCAACACAATACCAGTGGCTGAATCAACAGTGAAAGAACTTGCGTCGGCTCCTCCGCTCAGGGTGTACATGAAAGGAGGTCCATTCTTAGCAGAATCCAAATCACTAGCTTTGAGCACCATCACCATTGTACCGGGAGGTCTGTTTTCGGACACAGATCCCACCAGGTTATTACTGGAAATAAATGGCGGATTATCGTTGACATCTCCCACGGAAATTCTCACAAGCGTGGTTCCTGTTTGTGGTGGAACTCCCTGATCAGTTGCTCCAACGGTCAAATTGTAACTGGATTTAGTTTCCCTGTCCAGCGTTTTTGCAATTGTAATCGAACCGGTTTTCGGATTCACTTCAAACACCGTTCCGATATTGCCGGCTATAATTGAATATGCGAACTGACTATTTCGCAAGTGAATGTCTCCATCCGATGCATCGACTGTCACGACCGAATAGCCAATCGGCGTATCTTCGTTAACGCTAACCTGATAAATTGATTTTCTAAACACCGGAGGATCGTTGCCATCTTGGATAGTTATCGTCACGCGCGCTTCATCAATATCGTTGCCTCTGATCGGGCCGTGGTTTTTGGCGATGACCGTCAATGTAATTCTAGATTGACTTTCTCGGTTCAAGTGTCTGGCGACGCGAACAATTCCTTGACGAGAATCAACCGAGAATCCTTTATTCGCGTTAGGTCCAATCACGACGTACTCAATTTCCCCGTCAGGTCCTTTATCGCCATCAGTTGCAAGTACAGTCCCAATTGATGTTCCAATAGTAGCAGTTTCGCTGATGGTAAAGTGAAATGTCGGACCCACAAATTTCGGGTAGAATTCGTTCATGCCTTTAACGTGGATGGTGACTCTGGTGGACGTGTACTGCACTGAATCTGGATTGGTAGCCAAAATGTCCAAAAAGTAACTGGATTTTTCTTCGTAGTTCAAATTCATCTTGGACGCAATTGCTCCGCTCTGCAAGTCAATTGTAAACACATCTTTTCCATCTCCGCTCGTGATGCTATACAAAACCACAGAATTCCTGCCTGAATCCGAATCTTTTGCAGTCACCGACAAGATGGTAACTTCTGGCTCCGAGTTTTCGGTTACAAAAGCATCGTAAGATTCCTCCGTAAATATTGGTGGGTTATCATTAATGTCCGTAACAACAACAGTAATCATGGTGAAAGAGCTTTTAGATGCAAATCCTCCGTCCGTTGCGGTGATGTTCAAAATGTAGTCCTGCATCACTTCATAGTCCAAACCTTTGACGATTCTGACAACTCCAGTGTTTTCGTCAATAGCAAATACTTGATCGTAGTTGCCGTTGATGATCGCATATGTAACTCTGCCATTTAAACCTCTGTCTTGGTCTGTTGCCTTGACAACAACTATAGATGAATTGACCGCCTCATTTTCTGGTATTATGACTTGGTAGCTTGCAGTATTGAAAACGGGAGCATAAATGTTTTCGTCTGTTACTATTATCAGAACAGTTGCGTTGGATTTCAAAGGCGGTGTGCCATTGTCCTTCGCTTGAACTTCGAGTTTGTACCATTTTCCTTCGTTGTGGATGAGTGGCAATGCCACCTTAATCACACCGGTCGATTTGTCGATGCTGAAGTATTCGGATCCATTTCCGCCAACGATTTTCATCTCTACTTTTAGTACTTTTACGTCCGCATCCAGTTTGTCGTAAGCTTCAATCTGGAGTACCCCGGTGCCAATTGTTGCTGATGACGACACGGGTCTCACAACATAATTTGATTTGAATTGGGGTGGAGATTTATTATCATTGACAATTTTAATAGTGACTGGACATTCTGTGGACAAAGAAGGTTTTCCATGATCACTGGCCACAACTATCAAACTGAATTGGTTCTCCAGTGAATTGGATTCTCTGCTGCCCATGCTTTTAAGTTCTAATACTGATTTACTGAATATGTCGCCGGTAGCTGGATCAACTTCAAAAGCATCAGATGGCTGTTTGAACGAGTACATTATGTATGAATTTGGTCCGGTTTTATCTTGGTCACTTGCGGATACTCTACCAACGAATGTAATTGTTCTTTGCTGCTCTGGGAAAGTAAAGGTGTAGTCAGTTTTCTCGCACTTTGGAGCGTTGTCATTGACATCTTGGATGGTAATTGAAAGTGGTGTTTCTGCTCGCCACGAACCATCGACGGCTGAAACTTTAAGTATGTATTCGTCGGCCATTTCACGATCAATGTTACCGGCAACCGTAACGTTACCGCTTACAGGATCAATGTTGAACTTGCGCCCTGGATTTTCGGTGAAACTGTAGACCGCATTTCCGTTCGCTCCGGAATCGCGATCCGAAGACGTCACTTGAACAACAAAAGTTCCAATTTTTGAATTTTCAGTTACATTGGCGCTAAACAATCGTGTAAATCTTGGTGGATTATCATTTTTGTCCAACAGAGTAATGAGAATTGTTGCCGAACCGGTTTTGGGTGGACTACCTTCGTCGATGGCTTCGACAAACAACGTATGAAACTCCATCTCTTCGCGATCCAACTTGCTATTGGTAGAGATTTTTCCAGAATACGAATCTATCGAAAAAGCACTCCCATTTTCAGGATCACTTCTTATTTGATAGCTAAATTTCCCATTCTTTCCACTGTCAGCGTCTAAGGCCAATACAGTCATCACTGGTAAAGGAGGCAATTCCTCTTCCATAATGCTGACATTGTAGAGATGTTGCTCAAAAGTTGGTGCATTGTCATTAACATCAGTGATGTTTATTGTCAGCGACTGTAACGAACTCATTGGCGGGTCATCTCCATCTTGAACTTCGATCCATAATTCATACTGAACCACTGATTCGTAATCTAGCAATCCTTGAACTCGAATTTCTCCCGATTTTCTGTCTATTGCAAACACATTTCCAACGTTCCCACCAGCAATTCTGTACGTCACTACGTTGGTAGGACTGGTTTTCGGAGAAGTTGCAACAACAGTAGTTACAACTTGATCGGTGGCGCCTTCTGCCAAAACAAACACCTTCTCAGAGTTTGTCTTAAATTGTGGAAAGTTCTTGAAGTGACGCAAGTGGATTTCAACCTCAATCGATGCAGCCAATGGTGGTTTCCCTCTATCAGAAGCAGTGACTTCTACTCTGTATATCGAGTCCACACCGGAGAGAGTTTTTGTTGTTTTGATAACACCAGTGTCAGAATTAATGACAAATTTGTCTCCGTCCGATCCGGTTAATGTGTACGACAGATGCCCGTTATCACCAGAATCAAAATCCTGCACGGTAGCTCCGAACACAAAATGTCCTTTTGCAACTCCGTCCGGCACAAACACCGTGTACGACTCGTCATCAAAATGTGGAGCATTGTCGTTCACGTCTCCCACAACGACTGTTAACGTGGCGACCGCATGTCGAGGATTTGTTAAACTCGAGTCCGAAGCAATTACCAGTAGTTCGTACTTATTTTGTAATTCATGGTCAAGAGAACTACGAGTAGTCACAACGCCAGTGGCAGTATCGACATTAAACGCACCAGCAGTATCACCCTGAAGAGTGTAACTGAAAAAATTAAAACAAAACATTAATTAACGTCATCAAACGCTTTATTTAAATCATAATAGAAATTACCTTATAAGTGCATTGAGTCCTACATCAACATCCTTTGCAAGAACCTGAACTACAGTAGTGTTTGGCAAACTGTTTTCCATAATCGTAGCAAAATAATTGGTATTTTCAAACTCTGGATCGCTATCATTTACATCCTCAACTTTGATTCGTACAACGCCTATTCCGGTAAGTCTTGGTAATCCTAAAATAAAAGTAAAAAAAAAAAAAAACTCGCACTATTTAATTGATTTGTTTGTGTTTGGTTAAAGGGTAGGTGCATCTTCTCACTACGCTTATACTTTGTCGGTAGGTTATAAGTGCTGTCAGCAAATTAAGATTTATCCTCGGCTGGGTTTGATTTATTTGTGGTCAAGCACCTGCCAACTTATGAGGTTATTGCATTTAACCCAGAAAATTACCACAATCACATTTCGAGCAATTTCCGAATTCCCAAGTCCCGGTTTGAAAAGCGAAAAGCCCAAAAACTCGCTTTTCTCATTATAGAAAGAAAACAAAACTTCATTTTTTCGAAATAGCTCTGACCTCAAATTCTAATTCCCTTTAAATTATTTTGTCAGTCCATCCATCATAATGACACAGACAGCCTTGCCAAGGGTGCGGTGCTCATATGCCACATACACTCAACCCTTATGCAAGGACGGCCAACTTATTAAAAACAAGGATCAATTACAACGGCACCAAGTGTTGCCATTTGTCCTTAATCGTAAAAAAAGTTAAACATAACGCTATTATTCCATAGAAAACTATGCCCTTGTTTGGATTCACAATAACTTTTCAAGAGACAATTTGCGCCAACCCATATACCAAAGTTCAACAATGTTCTTGTGGTTCTGCCTCTTTGTGTCAATTCTATTTTATTATGAGGCGTTACAAATATAACGCCTTTTGGTATCTTACCTGGTGTTTATTTGGGCTGGTCTCCCTGACCACAGATCATGGATTCGCAGACAAGCGATAAAATGTCCAAAAATTCAACTTTAAAAAGCTCCCACAAGTTATGATTGCATATTGCAATGACAAACTTCTCTTTAATCAGCAAAATTTCGTGGAAAAAGTCAAATGCACTCCCCTTGTGGCGTCGGCACTTAGCTTTAACCGCAGAACCATGCAGACACTAAGCTAATAATAAACCTGGCGTTTATCAGTAGAATTTTTCCCATTGATGTCACAACGTGATCATAACCCATGTATGCAATTAAAAGACTGGAAAAAAGGTTACGAATCAATAAATTACAAACTAGATTAAACTTCTTTGTACATATCGATCCATTTATCGGAGTAGACACTTAGAAAACAATAGTGACCTCAAATTCTTATTTCTCGATTGTTTTAAGCTTGTTTTAAGTTGTAAAACACGGAATAAATGCGACTAAAGACCTTATTAAACTCGTGTGTGATAAATAACTTGGTACAATTAAATTAAACCTAACTGTAATTAATTTCTCAATATTTCCACTTTTCTTGTGTAAATATCCTTGACTGATCAATTTGTTATCTCGTTTAAACAATCGACTAACACTGAAATTTGAAAAGAAGAAAGAAAAAAAAAAAGAATGGAACAAAAAGAAATGACCTAGTTTAGAAAATAATTTCATTCACCAAGAAATTCATTTGGCTTTTAAATTGGTCGAAATAAATGGTCCACCCATACCATAACAAATTCAACTATTCACAGATCCTTATCATTCGTTACCAAACGGAGAAACGAGAGAAGGAAAAAAAAAAAAAAGACAGCAGCTAAATAATCTAATAAAATATTTTAAGATGACTCGGCAAACCAAACGAGGCTTAATTCATTAGAACTGGCGTGTTGCTGCAGGAGGGAGTGGATAACTTCAAAAGTGCTAAAGGCAGGTCATCACACCCATGATTAAAAGACCATTATCCAACATTGGCCTTGGAACACAACCCCTAGAAAATTTTCTAGAAAATTTGGTCTTACCTTTTTTTTTCCTCCTTAAAAAAAAAAAAATTTGATACACACACATATATATATATAAATATAAATATATATATACGAGGTTCTTTTTTTGGAGCTGTGGAAACCGGTACCGAATTCCAAGTTGTCTAAAACTTGATTCTAATGCAACTGTGAGAAATATTTGTTACTTAAAAAAAAAGCAGAAAAAAATGAAAAGAAAAGAAAAGAAAAAAAAAATAATGGAAGTTAAGAAGAGCCGTCATTAATCAGTAGTGAAAGTTGGTTCTGCTTAGTCCACCCTGTAGGCTCGTCACACGAATTCCATGCACTTCATCGTTTTTCCTCATTTGGTGACACCATCATTTATCACGAGAAGGGAGAAATGTTCAGTTTAAAAAAAAAAATTGAAAAAAAAAAAATTAATGGCTGCTCCTAAGCCCTGGTGATTGATATTATAATTGAAATGTTAATTTTTCAGGAGGGTTAGTCTCTTGTGGTAGAGGATAGGTTAATTGACTAACTCAAGACCAAACTTCATCAAATTGCTACTTGTTATAACATTTTATTTGTTTAGATATGACTCTAGAACAGCGCTTCTCAAACTACGTAATGTAGCGGACCGGTATTTTTTTGTCACGTGTTATGGACCGGTGTCGTGTTCAGTCGCGATGAAATTTCGGTGAAATTTCGGTGAAATTTTGGTGAAATTTTGATGAAACTAAGAGTAGGTAACATTTAATTTAATCTATATTTAATAGCACCTGACGTTCATGGTCTGACGCCAACGTACCAAACTTATTTTAACATTACTCTACTAAGCCTATATAATCTTTGTGTTTCAAATGGCAAGTGGCAAACCGGCAGCCTCTTACTCACGAATCACCACTTTGAAAAGCGTTGCTCTAGAAGACACACATAATTAATTCTCTTTTCATTTTATTGTAGAAAAATGAGACTTAAAGAATTTTCATAATTTTTATCCCTTGTTAATTAATTACTACTTGTCTGTGAATTAAAAAAAAGGCTTAACCGGCCAGGTGTGTTTTTCCCCTCTCTCAATAAACTGGGTTATCCCTTGTTAGCAAATCAGTGTAAAAAGAAGGATTTGAGAGTTTAGAAAAATGAAGAACTTTGATACTTGTTTGTCCGTTGACCGAGATGTTGATTGTCCATTGTATTGACCAGCCACAACATTTGTCCAGATTACTTCCAAGCTTCAGAGATTTGATTTTACAGCGTAAAGAACATTGAAATACTCAAACACTTTGTAATGGTAGAATAGACTTCGACAAAGGAGGTATCATCAAAATCAGCAAAATTAACTAATGCTGATTCCGTAGGGTCGTGCAGAATCAGGTTTTTGTCACCTGATTTCTTATAAAATAATGTCAAAGTCCCGTAAACTTCTACCATCCAATACAACCAATTATTTTCGAGAATTATTTTAAAATTAAACCAATCGCAGATGGATTATGTCAAAGCCGATTGACATATTTCAAAATGTTTTTCAATTTCTAATGTCCTGCATACAAGCCAGACATTAGAAATTGCAAAACTGTCACACTGAATGGGATTCCTCTTCTCGAGACCAAACTCAACCTCAAATTGCACAGTGTCAACCTATTAATATGTGAGAATAA
The DNA here is from genome assembly GCA_034683725.1 of Strigamia crassipes. Lineage (NCBI taxonomy): Eukaryota > Metazoa > Arthropoda > Chilopoda > Geophilomorpha > Linotaeniidae > Strigamia > Strigamia crassipes. The sequence goes on from JAQFXT010000178.1 coordinate 37,951, forward strand.
GAGTTGGCATTTTCTTTATATAAACCATCAAGACTATCATTAAATTCAAAACTGTTGAATGCAAACGTCCCTGAGTTTTAAATTGGTCCCGCCCCCACTTAAAATCCCTAAAGTCCCTCGTAGAAGACGAAGAAAAAATAGTCAAAACGGGCAACAACAAAAAAAATTCCGTCTCATTTACACCTACGTTTCCCATAAACGTTTTATTTCATGACTCGGCGTTTTACTGTTTTATCATATTTTTATTGTCAACTTAATCACTTCGAATGACTGGAGAAAAAAAAAAAAATCAATTTTTCCATACACGAGTGGGTGGTCCGGTGGTCCCAGTGGTCCCAGTAGAACAATTTCGAAGCAAATGTGAAAACAGTTGGGCGAAGGAATATTCAGCCTTTTGTCCCTTATCTCTCACCTGCATGGGTGGCCCTGATCTTTTCCTTCTCCACTCCTCACAAAACTGACAAAAATTGCGTCTTGACAAAACTTCCTCGACAATTAGGGAGGAAAAATTGCACGTTTAGACGCCTAAAGTAAACGTTTGTTCGCCCTCCCTTCAAGTAGCACTCGGCGTGTTTACGTTTGCTTGTTAGTTTTGCGACTTGAAACGAAAAGGCAAATGAAAAGTGTGGGTGAGTGCTCAACAATTTTCTCCACAGTCATTCAAGGTTAAGGAAACTGACTACACTATTTCAGTTCAATAGCATCTCTTTAGCATTTACCCGCCTCCAACACTTATGCTACACCCAACCAACCTCCCAACAAAACCAAAAAAAAAAAAATCAAAAAAATTTTTTTTTCAAGGAAAACACTCAAATGTTTCATTTAGCATTCTTCTAGCACCTTATAATTTTAACGAATGTAAATACAGAATGGACATTGCCCTTGACATTGCTTGGCAAAATGTCATCTTTTTAAATTGGCTAACCTTAAAGGTGGGTTTGGATGTCACAGCAGATATAATGCGATGCATAGTAAACAAATCTTGTTCACACCATATTTGTTAGCAGACACAGCGTTTGTTTCAAATTAGAATAAAAACGAGTCTACAGCGTGTCCCTGTCCGTGAGTTTTATGCGTTACCCGCTCGGCTCGATGATGTTACAGATGTAGCTCGTGTTGTAAAACGTCAAATTCTACAGAAATTGCTGCATTAAATCCAGCATTTTAAGCACAGTTTGACAGTTTACGTCAGGAAATTCCACCAGCATGTTTTTTGCATGCTTGTAAAGTTTTCTGATAATTAAAAACAACGAGGAGTTTGAAAAAACGAAATATTTAATACATTTTTCGTTTTTCCAATTTCTTAAGACAAGTTGCGATATACATACATTTAAGGGAAGAAAAATTTTACCGAAATCATATCAAATTTCCTATTTAATTTGATTTAATTCCGTATTCAACTTTTCCACCAGTCACCGAAACCTACCAGAATCCATGGCGACGACTGTCACTTCGTAGTTGCTTTTCTTCTCCCGGTCCAAGGCAGACGTCACAAAGATCTCTCCGGTTGTACCATTTATCGTGAAGATATTGTTGTCTCCGTCTTTGATGAAGTATCGGACTTGATTGTTCGGTGGCGCGTCGTAGTCCTTGGCGTTAACCTTAACAAGCAGCAGTGGAAATTCGGACACATTTTCCATCACGGATACCTCGTACGGCGAATCGACGAAAATCGGCGGGCTGTCGTTCACGTCGCTGATGGAGACGGTCACGGTGGCCGTGTCGTGCCTCGCATCGTTTCCACCGTCTTCAGCTTGGACGGTTAAGACGTACATGTTTTTTGTTTCGTAATCGAGTTGTTTCGCCACACGCACGATGCCCGAATCTTCCGCAACCAAAAAGTTCCTGTTCCGATCCCCGGCTACAATCGTGTATCTCAACCGACCGTTCTGACCTTCGTCGCGATCCGTCGCCGTCACTTGCACAACGCTCGCTCCCAGGCTGGCGTTCTCGGGAACCAAAGCTGAATATTCTTGCGGCGAAAATTCGGGCGCGTTGTCGTTTTCATCCAAAATATTGACAGTTAACATAGTAACTGAAGATAACGTTGGAGTTCCACGATCTCTGGCGACTATTCGGAGCGAATAATTACTGCACGTTTCACGATCTAATTTCCCATTTACTCTCAGGAGGCCATCAACAGGACCGAGAACGAATTTACTTTCGTGTGGACCCACCTTAAGAAAAATTATATAATTAACTACAGAAAGTTTTGATTATTTTCAATATGTTTACTTGAATTAAATTGTATTCGATGTAAGAATTTCTCCCCTCGTCTTTGTCCAGGGCTTTGACTGCCATGACGACCGCATTCAGTACCACGTTTTCGGTAACAGCCGTCGTATTTGGAGTAACAAATTCCGGCGCATTGTCGTTCACATCTCTCACTATGATGTTCACTTGAACCATACTGGACAACCGTTCGTCGACATTCTGCGTTTGATCTTCTGCAATTACAACTAGATTGTAAAACGATTTGTCTTCACGGTCCAACGAACGAATAGTCGAGATGGTTCCGTCAGAGGAGATGGTAAACGGTTCATGTTTGGTGAGCGCATTGAACGAGTACACAATTCGTCCATTATCACCTAGAAAAAAAATTAATTTAATTTCATAAAATATTTGTGTTTGTCACAACCAATAAGAAGATTTCGGTGTTTTATTTACCATAGTCTTGATCAGTGGCAATGACAGTCAAAATTTCAGTCCCAATTGTGATGTTTTCGAACACTTCTTTACTGTAGCTCATGGGATCAAAGAGTGGTGCATTGTCATTCACATCAAGAACATTGAAATAAACAGTGACAGTTGATGATAATGTCGGTTCTTGACTATCCTGAGCTTGGACTACAAACATGTAATACTGCACCTATTTAAATAAATAAAAAAAATAAAAAAAATTTAAATACAAAATTCAAAAAAAAAAAAATTCAAAAAAAAAAAAATCAGATGTATATATCAACTTCCAAACCTCTTTTATTACACATAACAGCAATTACTTTTCAAATTTATTATTCTTAATTCCATGAAAATTGAACCTAAATGTATTTTCACACCATTCCATATTACGGGCCCTTAGGAAGTAAAAGCGAAATTAAAGGAGTGAAATTATGAAATCAGCATCAAGATATGTCTTGTTGGCTTTCATCTGCATCTAAGTCATTTCAAATTGTTATTTTAAGTTGGCTGGCAATTATTTGCCACCAATTTAGTCATTATATGAATCATTTTGTCCTTCACCCTCCTGGGCCATGGGCTATCCTCTAATTTGAGGGTGGGGGTTACATACATTTGGTATAAAAGGCTTGATTAACTTTTTCTACCATTCAGAATGACATCGGTAATCAATAACCATTGAATTTTTTTTTCTTCTTGGGACAAAAAACGAAAACATGATATTCAATCATTTCGAAATGTTTAAATGACTCATCATGCGTGTTAATGCCTCAACGTTTTAATTTGATTTCGATTTTTTTCTTTTTTCTTTTCAAAAATTTTCCTTCACAATAGTCCAAAGATTGACTTTCCCTTCACAAAACATGACACCAAGGTTATTTTGCTTTATTACCTTAAGGCCATTTTATCATGACCATTGGTCATTTTTATTCAATTAGTTTAAACTTAAAACATAAATAATTACTCTGATTTTATAAGTTTAAAATTTTATTTTTTTTTTTAAATCAATAAAATAAAAAAAATAAAATTAAAAAAAAAAAAAAAAAAAAAAAAAAAAACACGCCACTTACAGCACCCACTTAAATCACCAAAATCTTCTAAATTGCGAACAATTTTCCTTCGAACATAAACTTATCTTTAGGTCCATCATCTGGGATGTTAAGGGTGTAAGGACCTATCTCAAACTTGTTATTGAGGCCCTTTAGCCAGTGCCCATCGCCCCTCCCAAAGAATTAAACTAAATGATAAGGTTGGTTTCGAACCATTCTTATTTACCTTTGATTTTTTTCTCTCTCCTTTCTTCTTTTTTTTTTTTTTACACACACAAGCTTCAAGAGTAATCATTTTAGGCTTATTCTGTGCTTTTAACCAAAGTTGAAGTATTTGCTCACAATAAAATCTCAAAAAAATAAAAACGTTTTTCAAATTTTCAAATTCTTAACTTTAACGATTTTCTCTCGTTCTTTTTCCCTTTTTAATTCTAATTTTTACAGTTACATATGAAGTTTAATAAACCGTGACAAATTTTACCATGAACCTTAACCTTATTTTTATTCTTAGGTCACCACTTGAAAGCTACTGCGGTTGGGATCAAAGAGTTGCATGCCCTTTTGTATAATGCACAGAAAGGTTTTAAAACCCATTAGCAGAGCTTGCTAAGAATTTTATTTTTTAAAACTTAAAAAAAAAAAAAAAAAAAATTAAAAATTCGTTGAGATGACATAATAAATCGCAGTAGTTAATCCTATCCCATTCCAAATATTTGTTTTAAGGATTTGTGTGTGTTAAATAAGTCTCCCACAATTAAAAACGAGTGAATTCGCGTTTGAGAGAGGAATTTCCCTTTAAGGATGGTCGAAAATATAATACAGGAGTGAAATGTTTGTTCATCTGCATAATGTGTGGAGACAGCATAAAGCCTTAGCGCCTTATGACCAAATCCGGTTCACAGCCGACCTCGGGCTTGGTTAAATGTTTTTTCTGTCTCCATTACGAATAAAAATAATAAATATATTTTTTTTTGAAAACTTTAATTCCATTTCATTAGTCCCGTTGAAAAATTAAAAACCAGAGTTTTGACTTCGATTGAGGTACATTTCATGCTAGTTATTAAAATATACAAGTTTTTATAAAACAATATATATTTTACTACGTCAACAACCGAACACAATTGTTAGCAAATTTCACCAAATTGAGCGTGCGGGAAATCGCCGGGATATCAGCGATTTCCCATACACCATCTGTGGTCGAATTCCTTAACAAATCATTCGAAAAACACCAAAACCACCGAACCTAAATTTCAGATCGTTATTTAGAGAAAAAAATCAAGATGTCTGGAGTAGATTAATCAGATAAAAACGACTGAGCAAGAAATTTTCTGCGAATCAAACTCTTTAATCCCTTAATAAAAAATTCCAAAATTAAAAAAAAAAAAAATTCTTTTTCACCTGTTCATAGTCCAGAAGAGACGTCAAGGTAAACACCCCGAGGTCGGGGTTCAAGGATAGAACGTCAGAGCCCCAATCCGACACGACAGAATAGGTCACTCGCGAATTTCCTCCTTCATCCGCATCACTTGCTTTAATTTGTCCCACTTTGGCTCCTCTGGGTGAATCTTCGGATACATCAAAAGAATAAATCTGTTTTTCAAACACAGGAGCGTTGTCATTGACATCCGTGACTCTGATGTGGATCTTCCGAACGTCATTTTGCACCCCGTCATTCGCTTCGATGATTAATTCATACTCGGACTGCAGTTCGCGATCCAGCGGCTGAGTTACGCTGATTTTAGCACTCGCCGGATCCACTCGAAATTTCCCATTTCCATCTGATATTAATCTATAACTGATCGATCCGGTTGTGTCCGGATCCCTGGCTCGAATTTCAGCGACGGAATGTCCGATCGGAGCGTCTTCAGAGATGATGTAGAACAAAGAGAAGTTTCCAAACACGGGCGGGCTGTCGTTTTTGTCCAAAACCGTCAAATGGACCTAGAAAAAAAAATTTATATATATAATATTATGATATAGTGGACAAGATTGACGAGTCTATAATAAAATACCGGTGTATGTGTGTGTGTCAAATTGAACTAGTACACAGAGACATTCAAACGCCACCCAAGTTTAGGCTTAAGGAATTGACAATGAAAAGAAGCTCAGAAATCTTTAGAATTGTCTGTGAATGGACAATTTATCGTCGGGGATTAAATTTCAAACTGAAAAGGAGAATTTCTAGCCCGACTCGACATGTGGGAAGGATTTTTCTTCTTGAGAATTCCCTCGTGTATAGGTTTCTTCGGAGAAATAGAAAGCGGTAAACAAAATAACTGTTATTATAAAACGCAATTACACCTTATTTTCAAATCGATCAACTAATTACCGCTTTTAAGTCTCGATCGTAAATGCAAGTATTTAAGCCGTGTTTTTAACTTCATTTTCATCGTTTCCTACAATGGCAGCTCAACAATTAAAGCGTGTTGGCTTTCATTTTCCTTATTTATTTATTTATATTCATTTCGGGACGCAATATCGAGCTAGTAATCGTCTGTGTAGTTGATAATACAAAATGATTTGTGTTGGATGAAAAAGATCCCTTTAACAAGACCAAAACAAAGATGGGGAGGGGAAAAAATAGTCCCACTAAAAATTACCAGTTTTATCTTAGGCGGAGGCCTGTTTCAATTAATAAAACTAATGGGGGTTGTCTAAAGGAGGAGACGAATGGCGCCATGATAAGAAACGATAGAGAAAAAAATATATATATATATATATATATAAAACAATGTGGGAAATATTTTAGATATCTTTTAAAGAGTGGGAAACTTCATCATTTTTTTTTAATTTTAAATACGTGCTGTTAAAACTGGAGCAAAAGCAGAGAAAGAAGGAAAGAAAAAAACTGCACGAATACTGATGTTAAGATTTACATCTTTAACTGTAAGAACTAATGAGATACGAATTAAAGGATTTAAAATTACCACTAGGTCATCAACAAGCAGCAACATGACAGTTGGGTTGTTTGCATTAGCTACATCCAAGCAGTCATATTTTAAGCGTTTTACATGTTTTTTATTATTTATTTTTTTTTAGTTTATTTTTTCGGTCCGACCGGGATGTGCCAGTGAATTATTCTGGTGGTAGAATTTCCTGCTGGTGACTGACTACCCCCACGAATAATTGGAAGCGATTCTTTCAGTTTCTTTCAACAAATTTGTACACTTAAATGACTGTCATCATGAGTCTGGCAAAACTTGTGAGTAGGAGATAAGTTTTTGTACACCTGCTGTGGCCAGGGGCCCGGCGAGCGCTACGGGGACCCTTTTTTCGATCGTTTTTGGAACAAAAAGAAAGATTCCACAGCGCCAGGAGCCCTCGGTGACTAAATACGCCACTGAGGTCTTGAGTACCCGTAAATTTGACATAGCAGCCATTTTGTTTGGAATGTCTTGAACCATAAAATAGTTATGCGAGATAATGTGTTTTTGATTGCTGAAATACCCAGAAATTAGGAAGTACTTATTTTTTAAGCGATTAAAGCCTCCTTAAGGGAGTCACGCAGACTCCTGGATGAGTTAATTCCAGTAACTACGAATTAGAAACAAAAATGGCGGATGTGCATGTGGGTTTCCCTCGGTTTCCCTCGGTTTCCCTCAACTCGGCCTCATTAGCAATAAACTAATGTTCCTTACACTGATCAACAAATAAAAACCACATGTCTGGTTTTTGGTTTTTTTAATATTTTTTTTACTTTTATTTTTTTTATTTTTTATCTTCTTTTTTAAATTCAGAGAAGGGGGAAAATGACTTGACTTTATCCATCTGGCACGTTTTTCATACATCTTTTAAATTCCGGCAGGTGTGGGTTTATCATAAGTGTCAGTTGTTAGAAGTTTGCCATTTTTCAAGGTTAGACTAAAAGTTGAAAAGTTAAAGTTATTTTTTTTTGCATGTTGATCGTGGGAAACAATTTTTTATTTTTAGTAAACGTTTGATAACGTTCGTAGGCCTATTGTTTCCATCCAGTCACCTCCTACCCCTGCAACAAGTCCTTAATCTAAGGCCTGTGGGCATCTGATTCTGTCTTTGAGAAATGATGTGTCACTTTTTCGAGATTTTTTAACAACTCAAAAGTGCTGTAGTGAAAGAATCTCTTCAGGAGAAGAAGAAGAAATAAATAAAAATAAAAAAAATTCTAAAAGAGGTTTAATTTTATTTTTATTACTCTTTTTTGTCCCCGTCCGAAGTGAGATGCTTGAGAAATTTCTAGCACAGTATTTTAATTTACGTACTCAACTTTTCTCCTTATTTTATGTAAATCACTTAAAATTTTCCCCACGTTCTTGTCCTTGGCATACGAATTAAAGGCATTATGCATTGTGGTAATAATCTCATGATTTGTTTATACAAAGGGGTGGGGGGGTGTGCAGATATAAGTCAAAATTAAATGTGTAAAATGAATTTTTTAAACTTGTTATCTCTATTCTTTATATAGATTAAGCCACATTTCTAAGACTAATTTTGTTTTATTAAGCCTATTAAAAAACCTGGAATTTGTTTTCGGAATTAATTATGTATCCTAGACATTTTAGTTTGCCTAGTGAGGTCAAGTAAAGTAAATAATCCGCTTGGAAATTAGTAAACTAAAGTCCTGTTGACCTATTACAAACCTCCATTCAAAATATGGCAGGAACTCTATCCGAGAAAATCTATTGTTTGTCGCATCAAAGCTTGCACATGCGCAGGAAAGCTGCTGCTAGAGAATGGAAGCTTTTCTCCAAACGAAGAATTCGTGTTACTTGAATTTCTTGTGTTCTGTGAGGATTTTTCACGTCACCGTTTTCCCTATCGGCAGCAATACGAACGACCACAAGACAACCTTCTAATATCCCGCTGCACAAACCCCTATTATTATTACTCTAGCAATATCTGCGCATGCAACTGCGAAGCTTACGCTCTGTACACCATTCAGTTCAGTAAAATTACATAGAAATATTCCCTTGGAAATCATAATAACAACAATCATGACCCTTTCCTATTCATCGCTCATGTCCCCTCTGCATGGCTACATATGTGTTACAAGCTGCGCGAAATAAATTTAACAAATCCATTTTCAATTTAATAATTATTTCACCTTTGACTCTTTTAATCAGTATTGAATTTAGTTTATGTTACTGCAAGTCGTAAAACTTTCACAAACAAGACGCGGTGACTAAACCAGTTCCGGTACAGAATAAAAGCACACCGCAGCAGACAGAGCCTTATCGACGCGATCTGGTGAGAACTATTGGAATGTCGTATAAACAATGCAAGAAAGGAATAAACAAAAAAAAAAGTTAAATAAATTGAAGCTCCTCCTGGCGCACAGCTTTTTTTTCTTTGATTCCCCGAGGACACTGGAACATTTTGATGCGATCAACCTCAGATAAAAGGGGTGGAGAAGAATAGTAAGGAGAGGGTTAAAGATTCATTCACTCCCCCGCCTCTGGCTGCCAACGTCAAGACCATTTTATATGCGACTGCATGTTCCATGACGACATGTGTTGAGATTCTTATCATTCATCTGCGCATGGTGCAACTTGTTACAGATTCGACACCAGATTTAATGCAATCACTTTGATATTGTTTTTCTCAAATTCAGTGATACCATCTTGCATATTTTCATTTCATTACGACTTTTTTTTTTTTTTTTTTTTCTTTTCTTTTTTTGGTGTGTATTTCTTGCCATTGAATAAATAACGAGAGTGATGTAATGTTGTGTCGTGTTATTCAACTCGAGGTTATTATATTTATTTGGGAGATTTCAAGATTTCAAGATATATTGCTGCATAGCCAATACACTCAATGAACTTTGCAAACCTCCATTATCAGCAATAAATTGCATAATTTAAAGTACAGCCCTCCATCTTCAAACTGGTTTCACTGGTTAAATCTTTTTATTTCTTGCTGATGGCCAAATCATTTTACGACTGCTCATAACTGACCTTGTTCAACAAAACGGACCTACTAAATGCTAAAGGCCTTGTGGATGCCATACTCTAACCACAAAGGCCAGAAATGATTTACAAACGAGTCAAACATTCTCGTAGAAACACCTAGTGACAAAAATCTCAACTGATAAATACACACTCGCGTATCTTCTTGCATTATTTATGGGTCTTTGTCATGTGTTAGAAATTAAAATATGTGTTTATATCAAATTTCGAATTAGGCGTAGATTAAAATTTTCGAATAAATCATAGGTGTGATAAAATTGTAACAAGCCCACTTTTTTTTTCTTTCTTATTTTTTGAAAAAAAGTATCGATGTTTAAAAAAATATTATGGATGTTTGTTTAGACATTTACAACTTGAGAGTTTAAGGAAAATGCAGAAGAAGGATAAATAACACACGAGTTGAGTAAATAAGACTATAAATTATCCATATGTTTAATAGGATTACAAGCCATGAATTAAAAATGAAGATTTTTATTATCACAAGTGATGAGAAAGTCTGCTATCCAATTTAAACTTTTATTTGGGAAAATTATTTAGAAATTATAATTTGATAGACAATTATTTTTTGAAATAGATTCATGAGACATGTGGAATGAAATGTTGAAAGTAAAAAAAAAAAATGGGGTGTTTGGGCTTGTGGGGAACTGGGAGGAGGTAAAATGGGGGGATGGTATAACCAGGCGAATGTAAGCCATTAAAATTCCACACGCTACTGGATGTAGAATTTTGTTGTTGTTTTTTTTGTTGTATAAAATAAAAAAAAATAAAAAATTTAAAGAAAGAAAAAAATAAATAAATAAAAAAAAAAAACTAAAATGCAACTTTGTGACAGGTCTCAAGTACAATACAAATCACAATCAAAAACTAAACCATGACAAGAATAATAAATAGAAAGTACACATTTTAAAATTCAGCCGAAAATTACGAAAAACATTTTCCCAAAACATTTTTTTTTTTTCGTCTAAAATATTTGTTGTTGTTTTTGGTGTTTTTGGTGTTTTTGGTATTGCTAATTGATTGCTTTTTCTGGCTGAATGGGCAGCAGAAATGAATGCGAGTAAATGAGTAGGAGGGGAATTCAGGAGGAATGGGAAGCGTAAATAAACGAGCGAGGGCACAATATATCCATCTAGAGTTGGAACAAAAGATGGGGTAGCGAAGGGAAAGCTGGCAAGAATCCCCCAAGACTGAGGGGTTGAGAGAGGCCATAGGTAAATGTAGGTACAGGTGGCCCCAAATCAGTTTCCCGCCCCTGACAAAAGAAAGAGACCATGTCTCTTGTGAAAGGTCATAAATCTGGTCAAGAGATTAACACACCTTTTTAAAGGATGGGATTAAATGTTGAGGGATGTTGGACTGTTGGCAAGGAAAGGACTTGCCAGTTGGGCATGTAATTTGAGATTGTATTTTGAATTTGGCCAGAGGATTTTTCTCTCTGATTATGCAGGAATGCAGAAATATCAATGCAGTGTACAATAAACTTGTTACAAAATAATGTTATTATGTGTAGTCAAAGTGACAGATGAAACACAGGGGGGTTGGTTATAAAATCAGATGGTTTTACGTGTTAGGGAAAAAGTCAGACGAATAAGGTTAGGGGCAGGTGATGGGAATTGGAGTGGGGTTAGAGGTGCAGCTCAAAAATTTCAGGTTGCAAAATTGTGAAAGCACATTTTTGACCTTGCTTTCAGAGCATATGAATGTGACTTTGATAGAAAATATTAAATCGCTACATTTTATAATTTAACTCATTTTCACTCGAATATTGTACTGTTGTACTCATTTTGTGTGGATTTTTCACGTTAAAATCAAACTGCTCGATATTTGGACGAAAGAAAACCCTTCCGTTAAGAGTTCAATTATAAATTAATTAAAATCGCTGACATTTAATTGCAGGTGTTTCTAAATTGTGCAGTGGTAGAAAATTAGCCAGCCTTGAAGAGCAATAAAAAAAATAAAAGAATTATTTTTAATGATTAATTTTATGACCACCATTTGTATTTTTATTACCGAAAGGTCAACACTTAACCTTTAACCTGGACTGGAAAAAAATATAAAAATAAACAATACAAAATAACTAACTTATCCACACTCTCGGCCAGAATTATTTCAACTTTTTCCCTTTCGTTTTCGAAAAAAAATATTTACCCCCACATTCTTGCACATAAATACCATTAAACACTCTATAAACAAGAGCATTGTTGTTTTTACCAATAATAGATCAAGATATAAAGAATGGGCTCATGTAAATGACAGTTATTAGGAAGGAGCAACATTTAATCTCAAGCAGGTTCCTCGAAATGAACGCCACGCATGCGTGTTGGCCATTACGATGCCAACGCCCACTTGAGGGAACAACATGACTCACAAACGATGGTACATACTCTGCAAGAGTTTTACTTGAGCCCTTTTAAAAATTCAATTTTTTTTTTTTTTTTAATGACCGTGGATTTACATTTGGGAAAGAAATAAATCATTTCAATCCAATTTTTCTTGTGTGCTTGTTTTGGCACGATTTCATTTTCGGGTATGTTTCATTTTATTTTATTCGCTTACAAAAACTGATTTTAATAAGAAAGCATTGTGGGTAATACAAAAATATTGGGTCACATAAACTGGCGATATATTAAAACTTAAAACCTAACAATTTGTCTTGAAAAATAAATTTAACTGATTTTTATGATTTTTTGAAAGATGCAAAAGGATTAAACAAAAAAAAAAAAAGTTTTTTTTTTTTTTTTTAAAAGGATGTTCTCAAGCGTGAATGATTTTCAAAGCTTCAAACCATCATGCGACGATTCATTTGATTGAAAACAAATGATAACCGGAAGCTGTTCACAAGAAAATGACAGGCGAAAGCTCTTGACACAATTACCCACGAGTAATTAATTATTGTGTAACATAATTAGTAGAATTTTTCCTTCCAACTTTATATTTAAAAAATAATAATTTTTCTCTTTTAGAAATTTTTGCGAGTTTTGTGAATTTTGTTGTAAAAAAAATTAAAAACTTCAGCCACAAAATGCTTCCGTGCATCAGAGCCCTCTTCTGACTTTTTTCTTAATTACATGTTTCCGTTATTCTTTTATTTTCTTTAACAAGACACTAACTTAATTACAACTTTTAACTCCCACAATAAATCACAACGAAAAAGATTTCACAAATCTTTTAATTCTAAAAACTTCTCTCCATTAAAATCGCGTAAAATAAATCAAAAAATCAAAAATCAAACCCAAAATTCTGTCAAACACCGCGCGTGACTTGAAATAATAACGCGGAAAAAAAATTACTATTTATATAATCTGTTAAATTAAAGCCCACATTAAAATTGTGAAAGATTTAGTCTGGAAATGATGATAAATGTGGGAAATGTTAGATGAGAGACAATCCCCCCTTCCCTAATTTCACTTCAAGTTGTACCATGTATAAAACATCATCTTTTTTGATTGACATCATCTCAAACAATTTGCAATGGTGTAAAAACAAGTTTCCTAATCAAATGCAAGCACGAAAAAAAAAAAAGTAAATAAATAAATAAATAAATAAAAATTTATCAATTCAGGTTCAAGTTACTCGAAATAAATTAAAACAGCCATTAACTAATTAAATTTAATTATACCTAATTTAGTTTAAATTAAGTATTGTGTTTTCTAACACCATTACATCATTCTTGAACTTCATAAACAGATAACAAGTTTTATTTTTTTTTTTTTATAATTTTTTTTTTTTTTTTTTTTAAAGTTGAAGAATTTGCTCAAAGAAAGAAAAAAAAGAAACATAAAAATTTCACAATTTTAATTTTTTAAAAAGAAAAAGAAAAAGAAAAAAAAAAAAATTTGCTCGGGGAAATGACGAAGGGGAGGAGGAATAAAGTTTTTTGGGTGAACTGAAGAGGCCATAAGAAGAAGAGGGGAAAGGGACGTGGAATGAGAATGGAGAGGGGGTTACTGGGTTGGGCAGAGGAGTTTGAGAATGCTAATCAGCCACAATCCCTGGGGAGTCTTCACTGAAGAAACTGGTCGAGCAACGAAGCCCTGGGCGAGCTTCTTTATTTCTTTTTCAACTCAAACTTTTTCTTCTCGGGGTCCATATGTTAAATGTGGGTTTTTTTTTTTTTTTTTTTCTTTCTTTTTTTAATCTTCTTTTAAATGCAATTTTTTCAAGTGTATTGATTTTTTTCCCCCTCGTTTTGTGCTCGCAAAGTCGAATTAAAAAAAAAATTTAATTTTTAGTAGTGGACATAAAAATACTAAGCCTAAATTCGAACCAATGACCCGTCAAAGTAAAATAATTAGCCCTAAACTGAATTGAAATAAACATAGGCTTAAACAAGCGAAAAGTAGACATTCCAGACCATTTTTATATCGATTTGGCGAAATGTGTGTTTCGATTCGCTTGTGTCCACTGTCCACTCAGGGTGTAAAAAGAAAAAGGAGGGGGAAGAAAAAACTATTATTAAAAAGCAGTAAAATTCACGGCAAATTTTTTTTCTCTATCTCACTCTTGCTCTTTTAAACTGAATTGCACAAAAGCAAATGGCTGTCATATCTTTTATGGTCATAAGGGGGCGATTTTTATGGTTTTTTAACAGACTACAAAACTTTACTCCATTAAAAAGTGACGAGGCAAATCAACCACAATGGAATTTTGTTGGCAACGAGTTCTCGGAATGGGAATAAAACGGAATTGAGTGGGAACACGGAGAAAAACCATAACTCTGAAGAAAAATTAATTTTTAAATTTATTTCTTTGCTTTTTCTTTTAATAAAACAGAATGAAATGAAATAATGGTTGATAATTGCTTTGCTACGTGTTAGTAATCGAAATAGTTTTTTTCGAGTATTAGCATAATGACTAAAGAGGGCCAAAGGGCAATGAAGGGAAAAAAGGAAACAAAATGGGAGGAGAGAGAGAGTTACAGGAGCAGAAGGGTGATTAAAACGAATATAACAAAGCAAGGAAGGAACAGGCTAGGGGAGGGCTAAATTGGAGCATAAGGACGCAGGAGGGGGTCAAATTGCATGAGTAATGTTACTCAGGGGGAATTAAGGAGGAAAAGGTTGAGTTATACCGCATGGGAATTGTTTTCAATTCAATTATATATCAACAATAAATTGTTTGAGCAGCCAATTTCAATCACACGGTCTGAAAATCACAAATTTCGTGACATTTTTTTTCCTGGGTTGAGGTTAAATGAGGTTAAATGAGTTGGGCAGGCTCTAATCTGTCCGACTCCATTTGCCTAAAAGAAATATCCGCAATGAGTCACACAATTTAAATTTGTCTTTTTTTTTTTTAAATATTTACTCGGTGATGCTCAAGAACTAAATTTAATCATCGTTTTTTTTTTTTGTTGTTGTAAATTTGTGGCCTCAGATGGTGAAAATTGCTCATTTTCTGACTTTTTTTTCTGATTAACGGTTCCAAACGCTTCGATTAAAGTCTTAATTTACATGTTGATGTTTGAAAACGGGCATTAAGTGATGTAACTCTTGAAAAAATTGCTAGATTTCTAATTTGACGTTTATGTTTATTTATGGGTTCTGTGACCTAAATAATACCCATGAAATTTTCTGAATGTATGCACACTTGTTGATAAATACAAATTTTTTTTTTTTATTGTTTCAATTTTTACTTTTGTATTAAAAATAAATTTTTTAAATTTTTTTTTCCAGCTTAAAAACCAGTGATTCCAGTCCTTGCAACTTATAAAAATGTACGGAATTTTTAACCAAGTAAACTTTTCAACTGGCAAAAAATAGAATAAAAATTTTATAAATTAAAAGAGAATGAAAAAAACAAGCATGGAGGTCTATTTATGGAAATCAAGCCGCATTTAAGTTTGTAAATTAAATTACTTTTATTTTTTTTTTTTAAATTTAAAAAAAAAAAAAGATTCTAAAAAAAAAAAATCTAAAAAAATCGTACTTTACTCTATAATTGTAGACACGCCTCTTCTTTAACCCTTTTGTTCCATCTCACTTCCTACACAGAAAGAAACTGGGGCAAAGGTCAAAACAACTGAAAAGTTGTTTCTTGAGCTCTTTTTTTTCTTTCAAATTTTAAATTTTAAAAGGATAATTTAATTCATAAACTCATATCTATGTGGCCTCAATTAAGCCTAAATATGGGAGAAAATTGCGGATATAAAAAAGACACAAAAAAAAGTAAAAATAATTTTTTTTTCCACTTTTTACTAAATTAATTCAATTAATTCTATGTTTTTAATTGAAGCGTCTATTTTGGTTATGGTTATATTAGTCAACAATGCAATAAAGGCCCAGGGCTTGCAAAAGGTTATAACATTGTAATAGACAATTTATGATGGAGGAAAGCCATTGAACTTGATGCCAAGGAAAAGTGAGAGGCCAAGCTCCTCCGGCCAACTTGGAAATTTTGTAAACTTGGTTCGAATTTTGTTTCTACGTGTGTAAACATTGAGAATAAAAGGTTACAGTGGATGAAATAATTTGTAAAATCGAATTAGTTTGATTCCTAGGGCTGCCAGGTGGCAGCTTATTTGCGGTACTGACCTCGAGTTCTCTAGAAAGGTCTGCTGAGACAAATTGTTCAGTGTGTGAGTTTGTCCAATGAAAAGTATAAATTGGTAGACATTCGAAAATTCCATCTTTTATTTACAAGTTACATTTTTGAAGAAAATGTTCAATTTTTATTTTACAAAAATTCAACTTTTTTAAAGTAGAAATTCAATGTTTTTAGGTATAAATTGAATTTCTGACTACAAAAGTTAAATTTTTTAACGTAAAAATGCAATTTCAGATAGAAGTTGAACTTTTAGATAAAAAAATTAAACTTTTTAGGTAAAAAAAATTAAACTTTTAGGTAAAGAATTCAATTTTTACGTAAAAACTTAATTTTTTTTACGTTAAAAAAAACTGCATTTTTTGATAAAAATGCACTTTTTTTTTAAAATAAAAACAAAAATTGATTTTTTGGTACAAAATTGCATTCATTTCCTCAACTTATCCAACCCATAGTTTTTAGATTTTACAAAAATTCAAACCCAAAAACAAATTTTTTTTTTTAAAACTAAATAAATACATTTAAAAACTCCCTTGTATTTTCATGATAAATGAGAAATAATGAGGTTACAAACCGAACGAGTTTCCAGAAACAAAATTAAAAAAAATGTTTCATTAATTTAAAACTAAAGTATATAATAATAAAAATAAAAAAAAAACTAATTTAAGCCTAAACTGTCCCGAATTGTATCTCCAATTGAGAACAATAATAAACCTAAATGCGGCAATAACTACAATCACGACTTGGAAGAAGAAGAAATATAAAGAAAGGAAGAAAAAACACCAATTAGGTCAGTTTGATCACCATCTTTAGTGCTCATTTAAATTTCAGTTGTAACGGAAATTTTTTTTTCTATTCTCCTTAATACATCTACAATCCCATAATCAACCCCTTAACACAGAATAACGAAAAATGTCATTTCCTACCAAACAAAACTAGATCATGCTTCATGCAACACGTTTTCCTGATTTCAATTAACCAAAAAAAACCCAAAAAAAAAAAAAAAAAAAAAAAACTCACTCATATTACTTCATTGTTTGTTATTATTCAATTATAAATTCACGTTTTCCACCTTTTTTACGACAGCTGGAATTAATTTCATTCCACTTATCATTAAATCTATGTTAACCTCACAACTTCCCACACTGAAAAAAAAACAACCCAAACTCAAAATCGAAACGTTTTAAAATTGACACTCCTTAATTCAATTTGATATCTTTCCACCCGTCTGTCAATGTGTAAAATAAAAATTTTTGAAAAAAAATAAAAATCCTACCTTAGTTCGAGCTGTCATTGGCTGTCCATCAGTCGCCTCATCAACGGCCAGAACCTCGACGGAGTACTCGTGTACCCCTTGATCCCTGTCCAACACGGCTGCCGTAGACAACACGCCCGTCGTCCTGCCCACATTGAACAACCTCTTCTGGTCCACGCCATTCGAGGTGACTCCGGTTACGAAATATCGCACTTTGTTCGGTGCAGCTGCATCCGGTAACTGTTTGATGGCCAATGTCAATATGGGAGTGTCTGCCGTTTCGTTTTCGGCAACGTTCGCTCTGTATTCGGATCTCTCAAACTGCAATCTCCTCTTGTAGTCATCAACGGGTAAATTCAAAACGGCTAAAGTCCTTTCGCTCGTTTTTCGCTTAGACGGCATCGCTCCGTCAACCGCACGGACACTCACGTTGTACAGGGTCTGTTTCTCCAATCTCCGATTTAGGTACAAGTTCCCCGACGCCCTGTCCACTGCGAAAACGTCATTTCCATCGGATAAAAAATTCGGCAAAAGTTCGTACGACACTTGTCCGTTTTCGTACGCATCTGCATCGGTCGCCGACAGCGTCATCACGACGAAACCTTTCTCGGCGTCCTCGGGGACGAGGGCGGAATCCAAAGAGACGAACACGGGCGCGTTGTCGTTGATGTCCTCGACGAAAATCGTGAGCGTCTTCTCCGCCGACAGTCGTTTGTCCACGGGCAAAGCTTGGTCGGTTGCAACGATCCGAAGTCGGAAAGTCGGAGTGAATTCTCGGTCGATGTCCCTCGTCGTGTAAACAACTCCGCTTTTTTCGTCCATAGCAAAATGGCCGCCATCCGGGTCTTGGTTCGCGATCGTGTATCGAATTTGTCCGTTGATTCCAGAATCCGCATCTTCGGCAGTCACGTTCAGAACGAGTGTTTTCAACGAAACTCCTTCGCGGATCTTGCGCGTTGCGGGCATTTTCGACAAATTCGGAGCATTGTCGTTGACATCCGACACGATTATAGTGACCAAGCCAGAAGAGGACAGACGAGGACTTCCTCCATCAGTAGCCACGACCGACAAGTGGTAAACGGGGGACGTTTCGTAATCCAGTGGCTTCTCCAAATACAAAACTCCACTGGCCGCATCGATGCGAAAAGTTTCTTGCAGGTTTCCCGAAGCGAGGAAAAACGACATTTTGCTGTTCACTCCTATGTCGTCATCCGAAGCGACGAATTGCAACACTTCACTGCCAACTGGCGTATCTTCTGGCAAGGAGGACGATTCGGGCGCGTTTTCAAAACGAGGAGCGTTGTCATTTTCATCCAAAACGTCCACGGTCACTTGAGCAGTGGACGTGAGTGGTGGAAGCCCAGAATCGTGCGCGACAACAGTGAACGTGTACTTTGATTGACTTTCCCTGTCCAAAGACGCCATCAAAACGATCTGTCCGTTCGATTTATCGATTTTAAAAGTGGAATTCGCACCGATCAACGAATACGACACTTGCCCATTGAGCCCCTCGTCCAAATCGCTGCAGCTGACCCTCAAAACTTGCGTGTTGATGGGACCCCCTTCGCTTACGGAAGTTTTGTACGGTTGTCTCAAAAACACGGGCGCGTTGTCGTTTACATCTAAAATGGTGACGAAAACGTTGGCCTCGTCCCTTCTTCGGACAATTCCGTTGTCGGATACGACAACTTCCATGCTCAAATAATCGTGTCCGGTCGTTTGAATCAATTCCTCGCGATTGAACGAGCGTATCGATTTGATGTAGCCGTTTTTCGGGTCAATAACGAAGTCGATCTGATTGGTGCTGATGGAAAAACTCAGTTCGGAATTGCGTCCGATGTCCTTGTCGCTCGCGAGCAGTCGTCCGACGTACGTGTCTGCCGCTTCGTTCTCGGATAAAGTGAAATTAAACGTGTTGTTGTTGAACACGGGCGAATTATCGTTCTCGTCCAAGATGTAAATGACCACTTTGACCGAACAACTTCTCTGCTTTTCACCCATGTCGCTCGCAAGGACCGTCAGTTCGTAGTAATCGAGTTTCTCGCGGTCCAAACTGCTCTTGACGTACAAACGTCCGTCGGGGAAAATGCCGAACGCGGACACCGATTCTTGTATGCGGTACATGACATGTCCATTAGCTCCGGAATCGCCATCTTTGGCAGTTAAAACGTAAAATCGGCTGTTCACAGGTGTCAATTCGGAGAGAGAGGCCTCGTAAAGCAGGTGCTCGAACACAGGGGTGTGGTCGTTAACATCGACAACTACAATTTTCAGGGACATCCTTGACATCAAAACAGGTGTGCCGCCATCTTGAGCCAGCACTTCGACGTCGAATTCTTTCACTCGCTCGTAATCGAGCATCGTTTTTACGTACAACATTCCCGTGTGCGCATTTATACCGAACGCGTTGCCCGGATTTACCGTCAAATTGTAACGTATTTGCTGATTAACCCCGTCGTCTTTGTCCTCTGCCTTGGCTAAAAATAATTCGTAACCCTTTGGCGAGTTTTCCTCCACGTAAACCTGACTCGAGTTGTTGACAAACAACGGCCGGTTGTCGTTCACGTCGTTGACAGTAATGTTTACACCGATTTTGCCGTACGCATCACCCAATCTCGCCAGCACGACCAGCAAATAGCCGGCCGATTCTTCCCTGTCAACAATCCGCGACGTCTGGATGCTTCCAGAGTGCTCGCCAATCGAAAATGTTCCTAATGGGTCGCCCAAAATAATAGAATATTCCACCATACCTTTAGAATCTTGACTGAACGCCGATATTTGTCCAACCTGTCTCGAACCACTTTGGCTCGCTGGTCCCTCGTCTTCTTGGATGCTGAAGAAATAACCTTCGGATTGACTAAATTCCAATTTGTTTACGTCGTTGGTGCCCTTTTTCGCCGACAGGATTCGAACCACCGCGTCGGTTGTCGCTTTCCGCTCGCCGCCATCTCTGACTCCGACGACTAATTCGTATTGCGACCGCGTCAATTTGCCTTTCAATTCAACCAATCCAGTTTTCGAGACGCTAAATTCAGCCACGTCCGACACGAGCCAATAATTCAGTTCGCCGTTCACTCCCAAGTCGGCATCCGTGGCCGACAGCTGAACGACTGCACTTCCGGTGGCGGCAGTTTCGTCGACGGCGACAAAATAAGTCGTAGGATAAAACACGGGATCGTTGTCGTTGACGTCCAAAACGGACAACAACACCGTGGCAGTGGACGACTTTGGCGGCTGTCCGAGATCGGTGGCGACCACTTTGATGGTGTAAAAGTCGATTTTCTCTCGGTCCAACGTGACCAAAGTGCGCAAATGACCCTGTTTGCGATCCAGAGTGAAGACGTCTGGGTAGAGTCTGGCTGTCTCTTCGGCCAGGTAATGATGCACCGTGCCATTAGTGCCCTGATCCCCATCATTTGCTGTCAGCGAGATGAGCAATGTGTTTGCCGGTTGGTTCTCAATTAGCGATACATTCATCAGCGGGTTGAGGAATGTAGGAGTTTCGTCGTTCTCGTCCAAAACTTCGATCCTCAACATGGTGAAAGCCCATTTCGGATTCGGTCCGCCATCGCGAGCGGAGATCTTCAAGGTGACGACGCTCTGCTTTTCCCGGTCCAAGGGTCTGGCAGTGGTGACCAAACCAGTGACCACGTCGATGTGGAACCAATTGTTGTCATTGCCAGACGCGATTGCGTAAAACACGTTGGAGTTGACCCCGGAATCCTCGTCGGTCGCCAATATGCCCACAACAAACGTGCCGACCGGGACGAGTTCTTGCAAAACGGCAAAATATTCGCCGCGTTCAAACACCGGTTCGTGGTCGTTGACATCGTTGACAATAATGATCAAATGGGAGGTGGACGTGCGCGGCGGAGACCCCTTGTCGGACGCTACGATGGTTAAATTATATTTGCCTATTTTTTCGCGATCCAAAACGCTGTTGACACGAATAATGTCCACATCTTG
The DNA here is from genome assembly GCA_034683725.1 of Strigamia crassipes. Taxonomy (NCBI): domain Eukaryota; kingdom Metazoa; phylum Arthropoda; class Chilopoda; order Geophilomorpha; family Linotaeniidae; genus Strigamia; species Strigamia crassipes. Next base: position 59,382 of record JAQFXT010000178.1, read on the forward strand.
GTTGCGTTCGATGCGAAAATGTCGCAATTCGTTGCCAGCCTCGATCCTCACGCTTGTTTGGCCGGACGGACCGTCGTCGGGGTCGACGACGCTCACGGCAGCCACGATGGTCCCGTTTTGAGCATTTTCGTCCACCGTTCCGAATTTCGCCGACGGCGGATTGAAACGGAAAGCAATGTGCGGATCATTGTCGTTCGAGTCCAGCAGATTGACCGTCACGTACGCTCTCCCGTCTTGTCTCGGACTGCCGTGATCGTGCGCGAAAACGGTAAACACGCAACTTTTCGTGCACTTGCCACCTAGCGGGCAGTTCTGAGGACACGCGAGCATGTCCTGAGTCATGATGACACCGGTGTCGGGGTCCACGACAAACTGCATCTCGACGTCGCTCAAATAGTACGTGATTTTCGCATTGATTTCCGTGTCGATATCGGTCGCGTGCACCCGCAGAACCTTGCTGCCCGGCTGGACACTCTCGTTGACACTGACCACGTAATCGCTGTGATCGAATATGGGCGGATTGTCGTTGACGTCGACGATTGTCGCCTCGACGATCAAAAATCCCATCAACGGCGGCGAGCCACCATCTTGCGCCGATATGTTCAAGCGGTAGGACGACTGCGTCTCCCTGTCCAGCTCGCCGACCGTTTCCAAATTCAGATACGGCGTCTCCCCGCTGGGATTAGTGACCACAATCAGTTTGAATTTCTCCTCCTCGTTGCCGGAGACGATGCGATAAGCGGTGACACTGTTCTGACCGACGTCTCGATCGTGCGCTGCATCGATGATGACCCTCGTGCCCGCATTGGCACTCTCGGCGAAGGACACTTGTATGGACGGTTCGGGGAAGGTCGGGGCGTTGTCGTTCACGTCGAGCACTCTGATCCGCACTTCCACGGGGTAGGTCGGCTGGCTGCTGAGAATAACGAAATCCAACCGGTCCCATTTCATCGACTCGCGGTCGAGCACGATGGCCGTGCTGATTTGTCCGCTCGTCGAATTCAGGTTGAACTCGGGCGAATTGTCACTGAATCGGTACGTGAATCCCACTTTGGTGGGAATATATCCAACTACTGTCCCGATGGGTCGTTCTTCCTCCACTTCGAGCCTCACCCGGATATCCACGGCACTCGCATCTTCCAGAAACGGATCCACCAAGCCCTGGCAGCATCGTCCGTAAATCGCCAACACCACCACCAGGGTCCAGCGGACCCCTGCAACCGCAATCATGGCCTAATGTTCGGCTTGAGACGTTCCACGGTCATTGTGTGCGTAGCAGGAAAATATCACTTTTCGAACGAATTTCAGCTCATCACAAGTGTCGAAAATCAAGCACGAGCGCGTCTTTGTCTGAGACGCCCCATGGCTCCGCGATAAATTCCTGGCCCCGAGCGCCCTAAGGCGTCAGGAGAACTTCTTACCATAACAAGTAGACATGTCGAGCGTCAACAGGTGAGATTAGGTTCGTTCGCGAGTTCGGCGTTGGTCGCTGGACGAGTATTCGAGTATTCGAGGAGCACGTTCGGTGACGAAGCGTGGAATGAGTTTGCGAAGCGGTAAAGTGGATGTGGGTGTCACGAACGAGCGACTGGCCTCTCACCTGCACACTTGGTTGGCGACTGGGGGGCAAGCCACATTCCACACCGGGCGCCGGGCTGGCCTGACGTCATACACGGCGCCGGCCAATGGTGGTACAAGCATCATCAATCACAACAAGGGCCACGAGGGGGACAAAGAGGGAAATTCCATTCACATCATAGGGCTGTTAGAGGGGAGGGAGAGTGAGGGATTTGGCTTAAAGTTGAGTTAAATTGAAAGAGGTGTGAAAAGTTTAACATCATTCAACGAACTACTCCAACTATTACTTTACAGCTTTTTTTCTTCCACTTTTCTTCACTTTCTACTCTTGCATAACAAATCAGTCGCAAAAATCGAAACGTTGAACACATTATTTTAAGTTTTGCTTGTATTGGAGTACTAGTCATTTCACTCATCAAATCAGAATCGAGAGTGAGAAATGATTGCTTTTCCGTTATTAGTACCTAGAAAAGGTTAATTTGCATCATTAATAAATCAGGAAATGTTTAAACTACCAACAGACCGGACCGTCGCTCCATCTATTGCCGAAATGGCACACGGACGATGCAACCTGATGTAATCGCCGAGGCAATCGTGTAATCGTGCCGTTTTATGTCGCGTGAGGCCGAACATCACTTTCTAGTTTAATTTTAAAAAGAAAAAGGAAAATATTATGACAATAAATAAGTCATCGAAAAATTACACTGAGAAATCAAATTATACTTGCTTTCGAATTTGTCGATGGAAAATGAGCACCCGACTAACCGTTAATAAGTAAAAGCGGAGGTCGCCATCTATTGACGAAATAGCTAATTTGAGGGTGAAAGTTTATTTTCTCCTTTTTGGATTTTTTAAAACGGAATTTTCATTTCTACAAACGCTAATCGAGGCTTTCCCACTCATAATTTTTAACCAATATGAAATTAATATTTCCATTAACTCTCGACAATTACCGAACGACGATGCAGCCATCTAGCGTCGCCGTCAAACAATATTTGGATGATGTGATGTAATGATAAAATTAGTTTCCTTATCGCATTCATAAATAAATTTAAAATTCTTTGTATTTTTTAAACCAGTCTAAATGTCAAATGTAACACTTGAAATTAGATATTTAAACTGGTGTATGAAGTATTAACAAGTTTATACTAATTCGAAACTGTACTATAGTGAAACCTGTCTGTGACGACCATCCATAGACGTTTTAAAATTTGTTTTAAAATTTAAGTTGAACTGAAAAAAAAACAATTTAGACGGAAATTTACTACCACAAATACTTTAATGGCAAACATAAACGGGTACACAATTTCAACTAGCCAGCCCACTCATCCTATTGGATGATCAATTTATAAGAGTACTGATATGTTATTGTATAAAATAAAATAAAATGAAATTAAAAATATGATAACAGAAACCAACTACGTTGGTGTTAATGTGTGTGGCACCGGTGGCTTTCTGGGCAACATCCACTGTCTGATGGAGTTGCCAGCCAGAAGTGGTCAACAGGGCGGAAACGGAAATGCCTTCTACTTTACGACCCCAACAAGGCAGTCTATCTATGACTGGCAGCGTGGTTTGTTGTATTGTCCGACGATCTAAGACATGATCTGAGATGGTAAAGGAAATCCGAGTGACAAACGGTGACAGTCTTCGACGTCCTCGCCGTCCTCATAGTTCTAGTTCGTCATGTGGTCGGCGATTGACGTGGGTTAGGGAATGACAACATGCCCTAAGAAGAAGGCACTATATAGAACTAACCCCTAGACAACAATAATGAATAAAGGCCAAATACCAATATAAATTATAGTTCTTGTCAGTTCTTTCTATTTAAGTGATAATTTACCACTAGTTTTGACAATGTTCTCTGGTGCTTTCACGACCAACGAGAACGGCGTTACAAAACGGCCATTGTTGAACTGACCAATCCTGAAGCGCGTAACAAATCTCATTCGCCTTCCGATTGGTGACTATAGGAGGCAGCATTTACCAAATCGAAAATGCACGCTGGTCCTTTGCACCATCTGTTGTGGGTTTTCAAAACCAAAATACAAATGGCATTTTGATCCCTTTGGAACTGTTCATGGTCGTTTCTCCGCTTTTCTAACGGTAAATTATCTCATAAATTCACCTCGTGCTTGAGTAATTGTCAAATTTAGGTCAGCATTCATACCATACAAAAAAATTCGTGCAAACCTAATATTTTGACAATTACCCGGCGCACTCGGTATATTACTACTGATTGTTCAGTATTGCAGGGTAGCCCTATACCATGCATTGTCCGAACAACCTATCACATGTGCTGCAAAACTATTTTCTAAACCATGATTATTTCTTTGCGGGGGGCGCATGTATCGCAAATAAAGTACTTGCAAAATTCAGCAATCGCAGAACGAAGTGACCACGGAGCTGAGAATCAAAACAGGAAAACTGAATCAAAAACGGAATCAAAAACGGAATAAGACATGAAAAAAATGAAATGAAAAACGGAATAAGACATGAAAAAAATGAAATGAAAAACGGAAT